>QODF01000131.1:285755-313192 GCA_024372805.1 Oostethus manadensis
TAGTGTGTTACCAACTGTTTTTGTGGTGACTATGGTCCCAGCTGCCTTGAGATCATTGACAAGTTCCTCCCGAGTGGTTCTGGGCTGATTCCTCACCATTCTCATTATCATTGAAACTCCACGAGGTGAGATCTTGCATGGAGCTCCAGACCGAGAGAGATTGGCAGTTAATTTATGTTTCTTCCGTTTGCGAATAATTGCACCAACTGTTGTCACCAAATGGTGATGGTCTTGTAGCCCATTCCAGCCTTGTGTAGGTCCACGAGCTTGTCCCTGACATCCTTGGAAAGCTCTTTGGTCTTGGCCATGGTGCAGAGTTTGGCATCTGGATTGATTGATTGCTTCTGTGGACAGGTCTCTTTTATACAGGTAACGAGCTGAGAGGGCTGCCAATGTCAGCTCGTTACCTGTATAAGATCCACCTGGGAGCTAGAGATCTTGCTGACTGATAGGGGTTCAAATACTTATTTCCCTCATGGAAATGCAAATTAATTTATAACTCTTTTTGAAACGCATTTTTTTGGATTTTTTTTGTCATTGTTGTCTCTCAGTGTTCAAATAAACCTACCATTGAAATTATAGACTGATCATTTCTTTGTTAGTAGGCAAACTTACAAAATCAGCTGGGGTTCATATAGTTTTTTCCCTCACTTGTATGTCTCCACAAGACCCCACCCCCATCTCAACACCACAACCCAGCATCCCCAAGAGGTCAAACGGGTAAACACGCTCCACCCTTCGCTCCCTTTGCAGCGTCCTTGTCATACCACCCGCGGTCCCCTTTGGGAGTGCGAGACAGTGCCTCCGGAGGAGAGGGGGGGTTTTTCACGACGAGGGCAGCCTCTCCTTGACCTCACTCAGTGTGTGTGCGTGTGTGTGTGTGTGTGTGAGACCTTCCTATGACGTGTTTTTGTGGGGGGTCGAGGTCAAAGGCAGCAAGGAAAAAGGCTGATGAGGTGGGGGGTTACATAGACAAAGAAAAAAGTAGGCAGTTTGTCTCACTTTTCCTCCCTAGGAATCTTTTTTTTGTTACACTTTTTGCTCATCAGGAAGGCTGCAGGGCGGGTGGCGGGGGGTGCATGGTGGGGGGTATTTGATAATGCAAGGTGACAGACACGCAAACCTACGCAAACCTACACAAACACACTAACACGGCTGACAGCAGGAGATTCGCACATGCACATTATGTGTGTGGAGGTGAGAAAGAAAAATGTGCCAAAAGGATGAGGCGCACGATGCAATACATACAAATGGATGGGAGGTGTTTCTATTATATAGTGTATCCTGGAATTCTCCAAAGTATAGAATAAAAGCACTACAAGAACAACTGGTGATGAAGTTAATATGAAGGAGTTTTGGGTCCACACAGAAAAAAACAAGATTACAAAAATACTTCAAAACTCAGCATCCTTCTACCAATATATTCACTATCTCTCCTCTGGACATGTCCGAACCATTTCAATCTGGCCTCTCTGATTTTATCTCCAAAACCTAAAACATGTGCTGTCCCTCTGAGTGCTCATTCCTGATCCTGTCCATCCTGGTCACACCCAAAGAGAACCTCAGCATTTTCATCTCTGTTGCCTCCTGTCTTGGGGAGGACTAATTACAAAATTACATTACATTACAAATACATTACAAAGTACCCCTAATTACAAAAATACAAAAACATAGAATCGCAAGAATAAAGTGCAAGTATGATATTTAAAAAAAAAAGACATAATTATAAGGAAAAAGTAAAATTTACTAAAGTTATGTAAATGTACTGCAGGAATAAATGAAACTATTTCATTCTGAAAATCAAGTCAACATTTTATAACAGTAAAGTTATAATTTTTTCTAGAAAAAGTAATAGAATTACAAAAATTTGGCATGAATCTTTTGAGAACAAAGACGTAATTTTACAAAAATATTACTTGTAATTTAATGACACTAACATAACAGATTTATGAGCGCAAAAAACTCCAATTTACATAGATTCATAGAATTACCACATGAAAGTCAAAAATATTCAAAGGGATCACATTGATTACACAATTTGTACTACTTTGTGAGTAAATTTTATGAGAATAAAGCAACAGATGAAAAATTATGAAAAGTCAGAATTTTACAAGTAAGAAGTAAAAAATGTATATAAATTGTTTTAAGGTACAACTCAAAATATTATTCAGTATGAGTACTTTTACCAGAAGAAAGTCATAAAATTACAAAATATTACGAAAATAAAGAATAGTCGTTATTTTAGGGAAAAAAGGATTAAGATACGACTATTACTAGAATATATAAAAAATATTATGAGAATAAAGTCATGACTTGAGTGTGAATGAATTATTATTGTCTTTAGAACCCCCTCTCTCGTTACATGCTGCAGGTGTACCTAATGTTGTGGCCCCTGAGTGTATGTATTTGAAGGGCTTCAAACAAACATCGTGGTCAGATCTTGGACTTCCTGCAAGGTCACGACTCAGTCAGCGTTCTTTAAAAGTTTTCTATAAACACTCAAACACACTTGCTCGGTTGTTCTGCTCGCTTGACGGTGCGTGTTGACACAAATATAGAACTGGTGTATTTTTACACCGAGGCGGGACAGGTTGGATACACCTGTGTGTTCATTCTCACACCTGCCTGTTTCCTTTGGACGGGAGGGACCGCGTTAAGACAAACTGGAGTTTAATTCCATGCACCCACTCCATGTACCTTATGTAAAGGTGGATGAAAGTAAGGAAGAGGTCAAATCCTGTGACACCCTTCCCCTCGCATTCCTCGACGCATTCGCTTAATTGGCGTGGACATAACGTCAACGTAACGATCCAGCTGTCAAAGCGAGACAAAACACACGGCGGGTGCTGTAACGAGAGATCAATAGTGTAATCAGTCCGTCTGGGAAAAGCGCAAATTATGACAAGCCGGATAAGCTCTCATAGTTTCAAGTCGCAAATCACTTTAAAAAACAAATCAATGTTCTTGATCGGGCCATCTAAAAGGTTTGTCAAAAGGTTTGTATTTCTCCTGGAGATGAATCAAACATCAAAAATGGAGAGAATTGAAGCTTAGAAGCGTATTCAGGAGTCAAATCGCTTACTGAGTACCCACAAATTCATACATGTCGGCAGGCCTGCACAAATATTCAACATCCTCCCTGCCGCTGACACCTCAACATGCCACCCCTGTCAGGGCATCTTGGCATCTCTGTGTGTGTGGGGGGGCTTCCTCTGGGTGATCCAGTTTCCTCCCACATTCCAAAAACATGCATGTTAGGTTAGTTGGCGACTCTAAATTGTCCATAGGTATGAATAAATAAGTGTGAATGCTTGTTTGTCCAGTCCAGGGTGTAAGTCAGCTGGGATAGGCTCCAGCATACCCCCGTGACACCAATGAGGATAAGCAGCATAATACATGAATGGATGGATGAATGCATTAGAGGAAAAACAATTCAACTATCAACTTTTTCCGCTGAGTATTTGTACAAGTCGGAATTCAACCGGAATGTCTGAGGAAAATATGCTTTGAAAGTTCCGAGTTGAAATCTTTGAAGTGATTGTTAAGAATGTTTCAAAGTGATGCACAGGTTGAACCACTGGGGCTGGGAAACTTGTTTGATCTTGACTCAAAAAGAGAATTTCTTTCCTAAAAAATGGAGGGATTCCATGTTTTTATTTGTTTGTTGTCGTTTGTTATCAGACTCCTTTTCAATTCATGGAAGATCACATAAGAAGGGGAACGATTGTATCACAAAGATACAACCCACGTCTGCGTAATTTGCGCTCGTCCAACAGGCTACTTGCCGTTTCACCATCAACCCCAAAACAGGAACGCACCTTTTTTTATTTTCGTCAAAAAGTGAAAATAAAAAAAATACAACCTTGAATAAAACAGAAAAAAAACAGTATTTTTATTGGTTTGGTTTTGCTGTTTGTTAGTATGCAAGAATGAGGCCGTTGCGGGGTAAGATTTTGGTTTCTCGGGAAAGGAGAACAGTTCCACTCAAAAACTCCACATTTTTTTCAAACAAAAAAAACAACAACAGCAAAAAAAGCATACTGTGTGTCTGTTGTTTGTGATATGTTAGTTAATTGTTTTTGGGGCCCTAAGGAACCTCTTGGAATTGCGTTGTTTCCTCATTCTTATTATTATTCTAGCAGCTAAATTGCCTTTTGAGGGCATTAACATAAAACTCATCAAATTGTGCTAGCTGTAGCACCCCCTGGAGAGTTCAGATATATAAATACCTACCACCAATGCATCTTGATTGACATGAAATCCGCTACGCACGTTCATCATGACAGAATGAACCAAAACGATCAAAGCACCTATGCTGTAAGACCCATTTTGGTTTGCAGGTGTCTTTATGTAGATGATTTGGGTCATACCATTTCTTCTGATTATTATTCTGGCAACAAAACTGCATTTTGGGTGCAATGACATGCTGGAAAACTCACCAAATCTGGCAAAAAGAAATAAAAATGCCAGCCAGCGGTTGCACAAAAATGCAGTTCTCCTTCTGAACAACTGAACAGCCTTTAGGGGGATTTATCGTATGTGTATGAGCGTTACAAAATATTTGCACCTGCCTTTGGCGCCTCCCACGAATAATCCATGCTGCAACATAGACTGGAAGTCGGACATTTTGGTTTGCAAATACCATTTGTCGCAGATTTGTGGTTTGATTTTCCTCCACTTGCCAACATTTGTGTTTCTTCCAGCTGCCTCCCTGTGTCGCTCTGAGACACGACCTGAACCTCAAATCTGAGCCGTGTTTCCCGCCCTCACACACACTTGCCCAACAATGTAGCCCCCCGCTGCCTGGAGGGCAGAAGTTCATCTCTCTGAGGTCAGGACGGCCGTGCTGAAACACGGAGTACCTTGTCATAGAGCTAACTTTTGAGGACATCCTGTAGACATCCTTAGAAGACACTTAACACCAGCTTTGACCCCTGTTTTTAGTTGAAGCTTTATCGGGGCATTTGGTGCCAAAGGTCGTCCTCAAAGAGCCTGTTTGGAATTTTGTCAACTTGTCAAGCGTTGAATTTCCATTAAAGTCCTCAAGGTACCCTTCCAGCCTGCCCACGCTTCTGTCCGGCATTAATAACAAGCTTAATTAAATCAAATGTTTTTTCCTTTAAATATGTCCTTTTTTCTACATTTAGCCGCAGTATAATATATATGATAATTATAGCGTGTGTGGGCTGAAGCATCTCGCAGCTCCTTAGAGTCTTTCATTATCTATTTCCCCCCCAGTCTCATGTCTGTGTGTGCGCGCGTTGGCTTAATGAGATCTCATGTAATGTTTCAGTGTGCCCTCTACCCTCTCCAAGTGTGTGTGTGTGTGAATGTGTAAGTGTGTGGCTGCACTTGAGACGCGGGGCAGCAGACAAAGCACCATTCATCGCCTCATTCAGAAGGACCCCCCCCCCCTCGGTCACGCCGGGGCCGCCGGCGAGCGTCGTGGCAATGGCGGCGGGGCGGCTACAATGGCGACATTGTTTGATGTCTGCGAGACAGCGCTTCAGGACTCTGCCTCCAGCTGTGAATATTAAACACGAGCACACAAAAGTGATTTGCTCTTCTATTGATTTGTAGAAGATGCAACCTGATTGGTGACAATGCAACAATGTAGAACGTACATTTCACGTTAAGTTTCGATATCAGCTCAATAACTCAACGTCAGATTTCAATGTGGATTTAGCATCAGTTTGCACGCGCTGTTCACGTGACAATGTCGACTTCAAACCATAACAACCAATGTGAACGTTGAAATGTGGAAATTTCAAGGCAACTAAATAATCAATGTCGTTTCAATGAAATCCTGCTCTATTGACAGTCAGGATTTCCATTCTATTCCATTTTCTTCTGCTTATCCAGGTCAGGGTCGCGGGGGCAGCTGTCTCAGTAGGGTAGTCCAGACTTCCCAGTCCCCGGCGACCTCTTCCAGCTCCATCGGGAGGACACCAAGGCGTTCCCAGGCCAGCTGTGAGACATAGTCCCTCCAGCGTGTCCTAGGTCTTCCCCGGGGTCCTTCTCCCGGCCGGCTGGGCATGCCCGAAACACCTCACCAGGGAGGCGCCCGGGAGGCATCCAGACTAGATGCCCGAGCCACCTCAACTGGCTCCTCTCGATGAGAAGGAGCAGCGGCTCTACTCTGAGCTCCTCCCGGATGGCCGAGTTCCTCACCTTCTCTTAGGGTGAGTCCAGCCTCCCTACGGAGGAAACTCATTTCCGCCGCTTGTATCCGCGATCTTGTTCTTTAGGTCACGACCCATAACTCATGACCATAGGTGAGGGTGGGAACGTAGATCGATTGGTAAACAGAGAACTCCGCCTTCCGGCTTAGCTCTCTCTTCACCACGACGGTCCGGTACAGCGACCGCATTACTGCGGACGCTGCACCGATCCGCCTGTTGACCTCACGCTCCAACCGTCCCTCACTCGTGAACAAGACCCCGAGATACTTGAACTTCTCCACCTGAGGCAAGACCTCACTCCCAACCCGGAGGGTGCGGTCCACAAGTTTCCGACTGAGAACCATGGCGTCGGATTTAGAGGTGCTGAGTCTCATCCCAGAAGCTTCACACTCAGCCGCAAACTGTTCCAGTAAACGCTGAAAGTCACAGCCTGATGAGGCCATAAGGACCACATCGTCTGCAAATAGCAGAGACGAGATCCTAAAGTCACCAAGCTAGAATCCCTTAACGCCTTGACTGCACCTAGAAATTCTGTCCAAGAAGATTATTAACAGAACAGGACACCCGCCCTCGACCACCGCCCAAATCCCATTGCAATGGACCCTTATGTTGCCCCTGCAGGTGGTGGGTCTGCGGGGGGGAGTTCCCGTGGTTCCTGCTTTGGGATAGTCCCGGCCAGGGCCCACGGGTAAAGGCCTGGCCACCAGGCCCTCGCCTGCGAGTCCCTTTCCCAGGCATGGCTCCAGGGTGAGGATGCGGTGTCCCACGTCCGGGCGAGGTTGCGGTCACTCCTCTTGCTATTCTTCATAGGGGTCTTCTGAATCACTCTTAGTCTGGCCCATCACCTAGAACCTGTTTGCCTTGGGGGACCCTACCAGGGGTATAAAGCCCCCGACAACATAGCTCCTAGGATCACTCGGGCACTCAAACCCCTCCACCACGATAAGGTGGTGATTCACGGAGGTAAATCACCACAGTCCTGACATTCAAATCCTGACAGGCAGGATTTCATTGGCATAAGCGCCATGTGTGGTTATTGTTTTGTTAGTGGTTCAACCTGTGCATCACTTTGAAACATTCTTAATAATCACTTGAATGTCATGCGTGACAATAATTTCAACACTGAACTTTCAAAGCATATTTTCCTCAAACATTCTGGGTGAATTCCGACTTGTACAAATACTCCAATGCCATTGAAATGAAATGGAAAAATCGTGTATATGTATTGCTAACATGCCATTCTCCGTTCATATCCAGGAAGTAGCCTGCTAAACAAATACTAACACGGAATCAATCGTTTGTTTAAGGGCTTTTTCTTTTTTGTCTGGATCGAATCATTTCTCACACAGCTCAGCGTAATCTACACATTCCTGTCAACATCTGCAATTACTTGGAATGACAAAACACAACATGAAAACCTCTTTCTTTTTCCTGATAAACATGGCGTAGACCTCAAAATGTTCATTTTAGGTCGAAAATGTCCTTGACATTTGTGTTGGAATTCTAAACTGTTGAATTTCTAATAGCTTGAAGTTGGTGTGTGTGTGTGTGTGTGTGTAAAATCAGTGTCAGGTGTGTCCGTGCACAGACAAAGTAGCACCTTGTCCACGTCTCCATGTGGTCCTCCAGCTGACCTCTTTCAAGTGTGTGTTTACACAGCCTATACTGGGAACACGCCTTTGAGCCGTGTGCCAGCGGGCCTTTGATTGGCGAGGCGGCACGCCGCTGAGGCCCCGTTAAAAAGTCGTTCGGATATTTTTGATGACGACAGCGCTCTCGGCTTCAAAACCTTTCGCGGTTAAGTCGTTTTGTCTCAACTTGTCGCAAAGAGAGAGAGGTTGCCTAGCAACAAGGCCTTGTCTGTCGCAGCTTGTCGCTTGGTGGGAGCGCGGCAACAAAGACATCAGGTGTGACTTCCCACCGCTCGTCTGCGGACAGTTCCAGCGACCTCCATGATTGTGTAGCAGGATGCTCACTGGGCCGCTTGCCCATTTCTAATTATAGTGTGTGTGTGTGTGTGTGTTTGCCAGAGTGATGCAGCTGCCTGCCACAAAGGAAGACACACTTCATGGTCATAAACACACACCTCGAAGGAAAAGTGAAGGAATTCCTGACCCATTCTTCCCAGTTCCTCATTCTTTGCGTTTTTCACCTCTCATCCCTCAGCGCCAACTTCCATCTGTCAGCGCTGGCAGCCAGCGTGTTACTGCTGGCAGCCACCACCAGAAAACAGTCAGCCACATGTCGGCGCGAGCGACAAAGACGTCATGTGTCCTCGCCCTCAAATGACGACTGTTTCTGCAGCATGAAGGATGCAAGACGAGAGAGTAGGTTTTGGCTTTTTAGTGCGTGCAGGAGCAGGTCAATAAGTCTAGTTTGGTGTTTTTTGCAGTCCGTCCTTAAAAACAACCAAGAAGCACTGTCATAGAGAGGCTCTATCAATAGTGTAAACATAATGCTTTGGTTGTCATTTCTCACCATAGGACTCCATTAACCATTTGGTGAGGTCAAAAGACAAAAATAACAGGGAAAGGAGAAGTTTCTGAAAATTTGGCCCCCTGAACAATTCAGCTGAAGAGTCCTTTACAGTATGTGGTGATGGAGGAGTGAGTGTTTCGCTCCATTTAACGTTGATTTACTGGCTCGGGAGTTCCAGCTTGGCCCGAGCCCCAAAAGGGGCACTGAGACAGTTCATTCAGGAACCGCAAAGGTCATGATGTCATTTCCTCCACTGCCAGTCCAGGAAGCGGCGACACAGCAACACTTGCTTTACAGTTTCCGCTCAGGTTGACATCAGCTTACAAACTTTTACAATTACAAAAATTCAAAAAGGTTGTGGATTTGCCCAATCGCCTTGAGGATTTGTTTGTGTGAGATCATGTAGAACTGTATTGCCATACATGGAGCATTTTTTACAGAGAAATCCTGAAACATTGGCACGTCAAAGACTGTGACTAAGCATGTCACACAGGAGCCAATGAAGCCTGACATTCCTAAAACGATGTAACTTTCACACAGCGACACGGAATGCTATAATCAGGAAATAAGATGCATTACTTATTTCAATAATATCCATCCATTCAGTTTCTATGCCCTCATTAGGGTCGCGGGTATGCTGGAGCCTACCCAGCTGACTTTAAGTTGGGCAGAAACAGTTATCTACAACCAACAACATAGGATATTTAGTACACAGAACAATGTTACAGTGCCAAACAGTGCATGTGCACAGCTGGTTAAAAGGTAGTCTACCAGAAAAGTCATCCATTACTGTCTTCATCTTCCTCCTCCTCCCTTCTCTCCAGCACCCTGGAGAAGACTTTACCAGGGAGGCTGAGGAGTGTGATCCCCCTATAGTTGGAACACACCCTCCGGTCACCCCTTTTAAAAATGGAGACCACCACCCTGGTCTGCCAGTCCAGGGGTACTGTTCCCGACTTCCATGCAATGTTGTAGAGGCGTGTCAACCAACACAGTCCCCCAACATCCAGAGCCTTGAGGAATTCAGGGCGGAAGTCGTCTACCCCTGGAGCCTTGCCATTGGGGAGTGTTTTAACTACCCCAATTACCTCAGCCCCGGTGATAGAACTGTCCACGTACGTATCCTCAGACTCTGTTTCCTCTACGGAAGTGGGATTGAGAATTCACCAAGCGTTGGATTGTTCACCCACTAATAGGGAACGTGAGCTGGGTTTAGACGGTCGTGAGACAGGTTAGTTTTACCCTACTGATGATGTGTTGTTGCAATAGTAATCTATTTATTCTCTGCATTTATTTATTTAGATGTAAATTCTACCCTCCGTTCCTAGTCATTTTTAACAAAGACAAAGTCCCTGGGGAGCGGTAAAATCTCTGAATCAGTTCAAAACAACAGAAAGAAAAACTTGAAAATGGTTATACGAATGTTTATACTTCGAGATCGTTTACTCGCTCATTTTACTGTCCATGAAAAAGTGATTCCGCCTCAGACAGCTCATCCCATCATCATGCAGGAGCCCCATAGGCTCCCAGTAACGGTGGGCGGGACAAAGCCCAGCATTTATCCAATAACCGTCCAGCACAACAACCCACTCTACATTGAAGTCAATAGGCAGGGAGGAATGAGAAGGACGTGGTGTCAGTTACCTGCAATCAGTGGCTGATTCTGAACAAAAGATGAAGATATTTTAGCGCATATTTAATCAATGAAATGTACAAACAGCAGCACATAGTTCTCTTTTCAGACATGTAAGGGGAAACGGAGCTTTCCTTGCAGTCTTCGAGCAATTGCCACTGATTCATTTGAAAACTGTGATTAATCTGATAAAAAATTTGACAGCCCTAATTAAAACAAAATGTAATAATTTAACAAAACTACAAAAATAATTCTACAAACATAAATGTATCATACATACATATAAATGAAAATAATATATTGTTAAGGGGAAAAAATACTGTAATATAAATGTATGCATAGAGACGCATACATGCAAATCGTTAAAGATGGATTACATTTTTTTGAGGTGATGTTTTGGTGCTGGAAGGGGTAAAATATACTAGCACGGCGTCGCTGTTTGCTGAAATGAAAAGGTCAAGAGTTCGAGCTGAAACCACTCAGTAGTTCACAGTTATTGATTTCTCACTCATAGGAGTGTTTCAGCAGGAAAAAAACCCATCTGCGGATGATTCTTTGCCTTTTTAACGTCTTCCTTTTACGCAGCGTTCCTCGGTGTCATAAGCTTGACTTGAGGACTTGTTTCCTCAATCAAGGCACCAATTAAAACATCAATTAAGTTGAGTGAAGGTGCAAGGCTCCCAGAATGCGTTGCAGCAGCAAAAACCATCCAACCGTCATGCATTAGATTCTGCAGGAAGGTTAATCATGCGAGAGTTTCAGTCGATAGAACTCGGGACAGGAAAACATGTACTGCAAGACCACCTCTGACCCAAGATGCCTCCAGCATCTTGATGGGAAGACAATAGTGGTCAAAATCAACCTCATCTACCTTGACTGAGCTGTAGCCCTTAAAATCAATAGGGTCATAGTTGAGTTGGAGCCTATCCCAAGCAGGCACCGCGCGAACCTGCACGGACAGTCAATAACAGCGCACATAGAGATAAACAACTATTCATTTGTTTGCACTGCTTATCCTGTCTAGCGCCACGGAGAGCTGGAACTCACCCCAGATAACTTTCAGTGTAAGTCTGACTGTACAGAGCACAGAGACAATCATCCTTCCATTTTCAATTATCATGATCCAGTAAGTGTTGGAGCCTATCCCACTTTGGACTGGGCACTAGTGAATCGAATCACAAAGCACAGCCATTTTCTAAACCATTTATTATGTTCATGGTTGCAGAAAGCTGAAACCTACCCCAGCTAACTTTTGAATTGCAATCACACGTTAAAACAACAAATCTGTCCATTTTCCCTTCCGCGTACCCCATTCTGGGTCGCGGGTGAGCTGGAGCCTACCCCAGCAAACTTAAGGTAAATCCTTCACTTGTTCCCATACTTATCATCACGCTCCTTTACCTATTGAGTCCTTCCACAAAATGAAACGGTGTGTGTTAACGTTTTCAAAGTCCAAGGTGCGGCAGCGCTGGCGGCTCCCCCAACCCTGTCGAGTAGAACCCCCCCCCCCTCCGGGGGCACACGTTGAAATACATCTCTGAAGTATTGTGTGCTTAACGAGTGCGCTATAACGGCCGGCATGCAAATGAGGCTGGCATTGTTAGCATAACAACCTACTGGGGTGCCGCAATTGTCACGCATTTTACTCACTAATGACCGAGGGAACAATGCGTGCATCTTTGTTTTGTCAAACCAGGCACCACAAAACACACTTTCCTTCCATCACATCTTCCCCCCCATCCTTTTTATTTTACACTTGCCCACATGTTTGGTTTAATATTCATGACAATATGCAAACACTGGGAGTGCGTCCTATTCACACGTCATGTGACCCCCGAGAACAGGGGTCTGAGGGCACGCCGGGTGGGAGGCCTGATGAGGGGGTTGGTGGGCGGGCACCCCCCCCCCAATCTGGTACATGCGCTTTTTGCATTACCAAAAGGCTCCCGCGTGTGTGTTGAAATGTCATCGACTAAAACACAGTAATGCCCCACTTAGCTGCAAGCTAGGTATCACAACTGTTTCCGAAGTCAGCACAATCAAACATTTGTAACATAAATGAGCTTAAATTAAATACACAAACCTAGAATCCAAAATCAAAGACGCCCTCACCTCGCACGATCACAATTCTTGATGCAAGACAGAGAAAATAATAATACAAAGGCTTGACAACAAAGGTGGTGAAAGCGCACACTAGGAGTGTAAGGATGCGTGACAATAGCAGGTTAGCAACATGCTAGGCTAGGCTAATGCTAACTGACTGCTATAAGGCCTACACGCTGCATACAATTTGGCTCCTCTGTTCATTTGGCTGTAAGGCACTAAAAAAACGTCGTAAAAAAAGAAATCTCATTTGTTAACGTAAACTAGCACAGAACTAGGACGTCTTAGTACCGTTACACTCCTACGTGTGTGCAGGAGTGCCAATTCAGGGGCTGCATTGTTGGCAAGGTTCTAAAGCGCCATTTTCCTGTGAGAGCTACTTTGACCAAATGAAAATGGCTCATTTCTTTTCATAGCTTATTTTAACCCCAAAACAAACTAAATATGCTGTTTTAGCATAACATTAACATAATAATAATTATTCGTTTCCACAACGCACATTTTCTATTTCTGAATGCATTTATTTCTAGGGTTTTCACATCATTAACTGAAAAGCGGAATGGAAAGCAGGCTTGCGGGCGCCTCGTGGTCGTGGGGGGCGTGTTTGTGACCCTTGTTCTAAAGCAACAGATTTCCTTAAATGTGGCCTTTTCACATAAAAAAAAAATATTAACATGACTTTATCCATGTAATATCTTTTTTCCTGACTACGGTAAAATTGCAACTTTTTTCCATCCATTTCTATTTGTTCTCATGTAACAATTTTACTTGTTTGTTATAAAAACACCTTTATTCATTACATAACATAATATTACAACTGTGTTAGTGTAAAATTACAACTTTAGGCCCAGATTTTAGTTGTAATATTACAGTTATTTTCACAATGCTCACATGTTCTCGTCATATATACTCTATAGACATAACAATACATTTATAGTAAAAAAACAACATTGCTCACTTAACACTGAGACACTTTTCATAGCAAGGCCACTTCCTAATATTACAACATCATACTTACTAATGACTTCTTACATTGTAAGATTTTTCGTGTAACAACTTTATTTTTGTATGATTTTTGACATTGGAGCCTCTGACAGTACTTCGGAAGAATGAGACGGCAAAATGCAAAAGGAGTATAAAGTATGTCGTAGGGATGCTCCGATCATTCGGCCACCGCTCAGTAGCGGCCAATTTCCGTAAAAAAAACCAAGTGATCGGCAATGCATGCCCGTCAATCCAATCCTTTCAATTGCAATCATCACAAAAGCCTGTGGCTAGCACTACGGCAGCCCACAGCGACTCTGCCGTGCAGTTTAATGCCTTGCTCTAACGTCTCGGTCAATGTCGTCCTCCCACTTTCCATCACAACAAACCACGTTAAAAAGCTAAGCTAATAACCTGAAAAATAATTGAATCCGTTGGACAAGATGAGCAGCCTTTCTCAGCGGTGGAGAGCCAAAGTCGTCTTGAAGAAGGACGACCATCCTCTGCAAGTTTCACAAGTCATATACGTTGTCTTCAACAAGCACGTAAAATATGTTTTAGTAAAAATTAAGGGGATTTTATGATTCCTTTTTTCATAACTAATTGCCAGTAGCAGAGGTGCAGCCAGGATTTATAGGCCCCATGAAAAGAATCACGTTGCTCGCCCTTTATATAATAACTACTAATTTAATTAATAATTACTTATTTTTTGGGCGTCCTGCCAATCAAGGGACTTTGCAATAGTCTCGACTTTCCTCCTGTATACAGCACCCCTGGCCAATAGCAAAGTGACAGCAAGTGAAAAGTGTATAACTAATCCGTGCGATAGATATCCGCCGATTTCAGTCCGGGATGATCGGTATCATGGTGCGGCAGCATAAAACCCTAATCGGAGCACCCCTGCTATATAGATTTTTTTTTCAAAGTGCAAGTAATTTGAAAACTCCTTCAAATGCAGCCTTCTTTTGCCATTTTTGTAGGATGCATCGCTACTTTCCTTTAATGGACTCCCTTATCCTGAAATAAGGAAAAAACGTTTATACATGGCAGCATAAACTTCAATCTTCTGTACAAATATGCCAAAAAAATGCTAACATGCAGCCACTGAATTGGAACACTGTGTGTGATTGTTCATGAAAGCAACAAGCTAATTCATGGTCAAAATACACACGTTATCCCCCCCCATCACATCTCTTGTGCTACCTCCCAACACTTCAATTATAGTCAAATACTTGCAAATATACTTAATGCAGATTACAGACAGCCCATTCACAGACGCTACATGACCAATCATAGTGCACGTTAGCCCTGTATATATATAAAGAGATTGCTATATTTTTGGCTATGTCGTATTCAAATACACAGGTTAATAGATGTCATTTTTTCATTAAACACAATAAAAACGATCAAATAGTGTCAATATCCAATGCACACCAAATATGCACGGCAAAAGGGTGACCTCAGGTAAATGTCAGCTGCATTTGCCAACCCCTTGTTTTCCTTTTTTTTTTTGTAGCTTATCAACAACTTCCTTTCTCTTTTTTTGTTTTGTTTGTTTATTTGAAATAAACTAACTGTCTCACAGCAGCGCAAACAACTCAAACATACCTGTTAAAAGTCATAAAAAACAATGTACAAAGTCTCAGGGCCACACTGAAAGAAATACTTCAAAATCAACCAACAAATGACAAGAATAAACTCATAATAAATATTATTACAGTAAATATGGCTGCTTTTTAGAGCGATAGCAGCTTCTGTTGCAATCATTTTTTCTGGAATGTTTTTTTTTCCTTGTAACATTACTAGTTTGTATATTAATATTACAACTGCTATAACTGTAACTTTATTCTTATAGTTCCTTTAACTAAAATGTTCTACTTTTCCGCATAATATTTTGCCTTATTTGTGTAACATTGCAACTTTATCTTTGCAATGTTTTTCTAATCCATAGACTGTAATATTAACTCATATATTATTAAGTCACTATATTATACATTACAACTATATTTTCATCACCTTCTGTCTTTTTTCTTTTAATTTAACAACTTTCAAAGAAATTTATTTCATCATTTTTCATTACATTTCAATGTTATTTTTGTAACATTCTGACTTGCATTATGACTTCTGTCTCAAAAATATTACTTTTGCTGTTAGTATTACAACTTGGCTGTAAAATGTTGCATTCCATCTTCTGCCACTTATCCGGGTCCGGGTCGCGGGGGCAACATTCCCCGAACACCTTTTCCAGTCCCTCCAGGAGGACCCCATGTCGTTCCCAGGCCAGCTGCAAGACATAATCTCCAGCGTGTCCTGGGTCTGCCCCGGGGTCTTCTCCCGGTTGGGCATGCCCGGAACACCTCACCAGGGAGGCGTCTATACGATATGCTGGAGCCATTTCAACTGGCTCCTCTCGATGTGAAGGAGCAGCGGCTCTACTCCGAGCCCCTCCCAGATGGCTGAGTTCCTCATCGTATCTCTTAGGATGAGTCCAGCCACCCTATGGCCAAAACTTATTGTATCCGCAATCTCAATATTTCGGTCATGACCATAGGTAAGGGTGGAAACATAGATCGACCCGTAAATTGAGAGCTTTGCCTTCAGGCTCAGCTCTCTCTTCACCACGACAGTCCTTTTGAGCAAGATATTGAAGACCCCAAGATAATTTAACTCCTTCATCTGGGGCAAGACCTCACTCCCTACATGGAGGGCGCAACCCCACCCTTTCTGACTGAGAACCATGGCCTCGGATTTGGAGGTGCTGAGTCCCAGAAGCTTCACACTCAGCTGCGAACTGCACCAGTGAACACTGGAGGTTGCAGCCTGGTGAGGTCATCAGGACCACATTGTCTGTGAAAAGCAGATACAAGATCCTAAGACCCGCCAAACTTGAATGCGCCTAAAAATTCAATCCATGAAAATTCTAAACAGAATCAGAGCTAAAGGGCAGCCTTGGCGGAAGCCAACATTTACCAAAAACGGGCTTGACTTACTGTTGGTAATGTACAAGGTCCTAATGGGACGCAGTAGCGTTCTACCAATCCCATAATACTCCTGGAGCACCCCCCACAGGACACCGGAGGGGTGCGTCGAATGCCTTCTCCACATCTACAAAGCACATGTAGACCAGTTGGGCAAACTCCCATGTACCCAGTACCCAGTACCCTTGCAAGGGTGTACGCGACGGGGACAAAAACCACATTGCAACTCCTATAACCAAGGATTGACTAACAATCATACCCTTATCTCCAGCACCATGGAATAGACTTTCCCAGGGGGGTGAGGAGTGTAATGCCCCTAAAGTTGGAACACAACCTCCGGTCACCCTTTTAAAAAATGGGGTCCACCACAACGGTCTGCCAGTCCAGAGGTACCGTTTTCCGACGTCCATGAAATGTTGAAGAGACGTGTCCGCCAAGAAAGTCCCGCAACAGTCAGAGCCTTGAGGAACCCAGGGCGAAACTCGTCTACCCACGATGCTTCCGCTATGGAAGGTATGTCAGTGGGATTGAGAAAAGCTACAGCCTAGAGTGTCCCGGTGCCAAGTGCACTCGTGAACATGCTTATGTTCAAACAGGGTGTTCGTTATGGACAAAGTGTGGTTGGCACATAAGTCCAATAACATCACACCGCATGGGTTGACGTTTGGAGTTGTTCCTCCCAAGAACGTCCCTCTATTTCCCACATGGGTGTTGAAATCTCCCAGTAGCACAAAGAAACGTTTTCTCGTACATTCTTTTTTGCTCGATAACCACTTCGTTGCCGCTACTTTTCCTTGTAATATTGTATTTACAACCTTACGACCATAAAATTACGACTTTTTATTTATTCAGGTAATATTGTACTTTTATTCTCCTAATATTACGACTTTCTTCTTGTTAAATTATGACTTCATTTGACTGACATTGATACTTTTGCTCATAATATTTACAGCTTTATCATCGTAACATTTGGAATTTCTTGTAAATTACGTCTTTATTCACGTAACATATCATTCTTGTAATATTACAACTAATTTGATGTTATTATTATTATTATGACTTGGAAATTATATTTTCATTCACATAAGTATATTCCACATTTTTAATCACAGTACTACAACACTACGACTTCATTCTCATAACATTTCGATTTTGTATTTTATTTGTAATATTACAAATAGTTTTCAAAAAAGTACTTTGCGTTCAATTTTTTTCCCCAGAATTTAAAACTTCATTCCCGTGTACCGACGACATAATTCTCATCACGGGATGATTTTATTTTCAGCGTGGCCCCAGTAGTCCTTTGTAAGAATGAGACGGATTTTTGACATGGTAAAAAACAGTATATAAATTAAAAAAATGAAAAAGATGGCATTATACAGAAGAGCACGTGCACGGCTTGGGAGACAAAAACAAAAAGATTTGTGTGTTGTTGTTTTTTTAAATTCTCTAATGCTGCCGATCCCCCAATTTCCTCTTTTCCTATGAGGAGCGGAACGCCTGGATGGTGTGTGTATGTGTTGAGAGTGTGTGTGTGTGTGTCTCACAAGGGCTCAAGCCGCCATCTGCCACCCTATTCTAGCCAGCCTGATCCTTATCCTGAGCCCAGCCTGGCCCAGCAGGCCCGCTGTCTCATCTGCACAAAAAGGCTTCCTGCAAAAGGTGGGGGCGGACAAAGGCAGAGGGAGGAGCTGTGTGGGAACCCTGCGGCGAGACCTCCTGACCCGGGTCCATGTGGAAGGGAGGGCAGACAGCCCAGACATGCAGACAGACAGCACCATGTCTGCTCCCTGCCTCCCCACTTTTTTTCTGTCTTTTATCAGCCATGAGGGCTGGAGGAGGCATGCGGCTGGCGGTGGGGAGTGGGGTGTTAGACAAATGAACACAATGAGGAGACCGACACGGACACCCTACTCTCCTCCTCTTTAAAATCTCTCTATTCCCAACGGACAAGCTGCTGCCATCATCTCCCCCTTACATGATTCCCAGCCCCTGCCTTTATCCCAGCATCCATATGGGCAACACTGCCCCTAGTGGCCAAACATCATCACTCTCACACGCAGCTTCCTACATCTGGGATTGCACAGTTCAAATTCATAAGTTCCGGTCCATTTAGAATGGCTAGGCCACGGTGGTGAGCTTTTGGATGGTGCGGTCGTAGTATTGCGTTGTGAGCGCCTCCAGGGGGCTCCAGCGGTGCGCATGCAGCTCCACCACCTCCATGAGGAGCGAGCGGGTCAGCGGCGACTCGGCCGGGCACAGCATCTTGTCTCGCACGGCTGCCAGGAGCTCAGTCATCATTTCGGGGAGCTGCTCCTCCAGGAGGCGCCCCGTGCTCTGTAGCTGTTGGACGGGAGGAGGGAGGAGACGGTGGGAGAAGGAAGTGTGAGACATGGTCTGGCACCTTGTTTCTGTGGATACAGTCAGAGCGCCGGAGGATGACAACGCCTCGGGCCTGTCTCTCTCTCTTCTAACCTCTCTTGCTGTCTAGCCTCATGCGGTCAGAATCACATTTCATCTATAATTCTGCTTCACCTGCACTATTTCATTATTCATAGCCCCCATGAGGATGGCCACGGTGGGAAAACAAACAGCCGGCGTGCTGTCGGAATAACAAAGTGTGAGATTCCAATACAGTTGTGCATTTCCATAAAAAACACACTTTAATAAGCAGCTAGTTTATTGAGCACATTTGTTGCGATGTCTTCTCGCGCGTATCTGCAATTTTGTGTTGACGAGCTTCAGCATGTTCGTCTTACCTCCATGCAGCAGCACAGCACCGCGTCCTCCTTGATGTCTTTGGTCTGCAACAACTATATGGAAAAAAACAAGAACAGACGCCGCATCAATTTGAATCGGGATGTATCGTAACGTGGGAGCAAGGAGTCGACACACACGCGGAAGACGAGGCGATAACGAGACTAAGATACGTGCGATGTACAGTACAGTGCTGCATGTAAACGGACTGGACACTACATTAGGTTCATTCTAATATGATCAGACATTAAGGAAGGAACTCATGGAGTATATAGAGGTGAAGTTCCTCTGGAAGCCTACCACTGGAGTAAATTAAGCCGTGTTGCCACCAAGCAGTTGGTACTTTTTGGTTCAGTTCACTATGCATGTTTCTGTAGTTCCAATGTAATAATTTCCAATATATTTGACCAGTGCCCTCCCATTTGTCAGGTAGGGCATTACAGGTAGCAAGTTGAGTTAAATATGCTGCCATCCCATATTGGCATATCGGTTATCGGGCAAAAAGCCAGAATAGGACAGCGCTAGTTATTATTATACAGTACAATACTTGTGGTACAGCAAAAAAATGCTTTCAACACAATAGCGGCAGAAGAAACGAGTCTAGGGTGTTAAACATCACACTTCTGCTCCGGCTTCCCTCCACTCCCTTTGCAGGGGCACAGGGCCTTTCAAGTCACTCTTTGTAGGTAATGGAACATTTGTCTAAGGATTCTAAAACTTTCAGGATGTACGCTAGCATGTTTTTCCGAGCATTTAGACCACCACCTATGAGAGAAGCCTCAAATGTAATTTACAGTCATGTTAAACAATTAGTACACCCATGATTAGGATTAGTTTAGTTTTTCAAGCTGCAGGAAGTGGTAGTCGTGCTTGAAAACAAACACAATTTGGTTTTGTACGAGCAGAAGAGGAAATTTAAGACAAGGTTATCTTGATCCCTGTCTGTGGGTCGACCGATTCGGAGCACATTAATGCACTATGCTTTGAAAATTCAAGCCAGGCAAAAAAAACACCTGCTGGGTCGCCAAGGCCAAACTGATACAATACAGTTCACATTCTGACCAGCCCAACCCAAAAACAAAGCTCAGGCGGCGCTCATGAACTGCCAAATGCTCATAAGACAACACACGTTTGTTGGATTGCTGCATGACATTGTTCACATATTTACTATGTCCATCGGAGAAATAACATTGCAAGAGAACATCAAATGAGTCTCTTTTTCGCCAAGCTAGAAGCATAACGATCGCCCAACTGTCACTCAAGGTCCAACAGCTGCAGGCGCCACCTTGTCGGCATGTGTAGATGGACACTATGACAGTTCCGATACGGCGAGTGAATGCAGGATCAGCTTCTAATGAGTTCTCAGGGGAGCCAACGGTGACGTTGTACTCATTTTCTTTAAAGTCTTCTCAACAATAGTCACCTTTCGTCAGTTCATGTCTTTACGCTTCCTGTTTGTTTGTGTCTGACTTGTGTATTAGCTTCTCTGCTCAGTAAGTACTAAATCTCCTGACAGGAAGACAGTTATATAACTCCAGCTGGGAAACGCTGGGAATCCCTGTGATTCCCATTTATTGTTGTTTTTTTCCCTGACTCCAAAGACATTTGATCAAGAACATGAAAAGTGACAAAAAGTAAGACAGCTGAGACGTGATGGGAAAATAAATCAGTCATATTCAGGTAAGGCTTTCTGCTGAGGTCTTTAAACTTCAATCACCGTGTTTGAAAAACATTTTTAAAATGATATCCCAGTGATGGGTTACGAAAGAGTGGGAAAAATACCTGGATGAATTGTTTCCAACTGACATGCAAACATGTTTCACCGTTATACTAATGACACACACACACACACACACGCACACACGTACAGGGAACGTTGGAAGTTAGAACCAAGACTACTTCAACCTCAAATGGGTTTCCAATAGCAACAGCATTTATAGAAACAGGACCAGCCTCGTTTATCAATTATTACCTTTTTGACATCTACGATCAAATGTACCATACAAAAGTTGTATTAACCCTGAAGAGGCAATTAAAACTCACTCACACATTTGTCCCCTATGACAAAAAAATAACCGATTCCCAAAAACACCTATAAAATATTTTAAAATTTGTGTCAAATCTTTTAAAACAATCTTTTCAAACAGTATATACATACATATATATACTGTATATATGCTTAAACACAGTATACATATATACACAGTGTATTTGTATATATGTGTGTATACACACACACACACACACACATATATATATATATATATATTTACACACGCACACACACACGCACGCACACGCACACACGCGCACACACACGCACACACACAGCTCAAAACATTAGAGGAACACTTTTTAATCAGAGTATAGTAACCTATCAGTCAAACATCTGGGATATTGATCTGGTCAGGTAAGTAGCAGAGGGGGTTGTTAATCAGTCTCAGCTGCTTTGTTGTTAATGAAATCAACAACAGGTGCATCAGAGGGGCAACAATGTTTCCCCAAAACAGGAATGGTTTTTCAGGTTGAGGACACTGACTCCTCATCTCCTTTGGCTGATTTTTTACTGACTGACTTTCTACTGCTGTAGTTTTTCATTTGGCTTGGATCAACATCTCTGTTGATAGCCTAGTGCGCTACCTGGATGCTACAAAGGTTGCACAAATAGTCCAACTCCTCCAGGATGGCACATTAATACGTACCGTTGCAAAAAGGTTTGCTGTGTCTCCCAGCAGAGTCTCAAGAGCATGAAGGAGATTCCAGGAGACAGGTAGTTACTCCAGGAGAGCTGGACAGGGCTGTAGAAGGTCCTTAAACCCTCAGCAGGATCAGTATCTGCTCCTTTGTGCAAGGAAGAACAGGATGAGCACTGCCAGAACCCTAAAAAATGACTTCCAGCAGGCCACTGGTGTGAATGACTGCTACTAGGTATCGGGATGTATCTGACCCATTGTCAGAACATACGCTGGTGTAGTGGGACCTGGGTTCCTCCTGGACCATGACAATGCTCAACCTCATGTGGCTAGAGTATGCAGGCAGTTCCTGGAGGAGGAAGGAATCGATACCAGTGATCCTTTTTTTGCCCCCAACGTGTCAGATTAGGAAAAAAAAAGCTTCAAATTAAACTATAAAAAAATAAGAAAGTAAAATAAAATAAAGTAAATCCATTCCATTTCCTTCCGGTTAGCCAAGTCCGGGTAACGGGGGCAGCAGTCTCAGTAGGGAAGTCCGGACTTTGAGGTTCGGCAACCTCTTCCAGCTCCACCGGGAGGACACCAAGATTTTCCCAGGCCAGCTGTGAGACATAGTCCCTCCAGCTTGTCCTGTGTCTTCCCCAGGGCGGCTGGGCATGCCCGAAACACCTCACCAGGGAGGCACCCGGGGTGCATCCGAACGAGATGCCCGAGTCACCTCAAATGGCTCCTCTCGATGTGAAGGAGCAGCGGCTCTACTCTGAGCTACTCCCAGATGGCCGAGCTCCTCACCCTATCTCTTAGGGTGAGTCCAGCCACCCTACGGAGAAAACTAATTTCCACCGCTTGAATCCGCAATCACGTTCTTTCGGTCATGACCCATAACTCACGACCATAGGTGAGGGTGGGAACGTAGATCGATCGGTAAACAGAGAGCTTTGCATTCCAGCTCAGCTCTCTCTTCACCACAATGGTCCAGTACAGCGACCGCATTACTGATGACTCTACACCGATCCGTCCGTCGACCTCACGCTCCAACCGTCCCTCAGTCGTGAACAAGACACCGAGATACTTGAACTCCTCCACCTGAGGCAAGACTTCACTCCCAAACCGTAGGGTACAGTCCACCCGTTTCCGACTGAGAACCATAGCCTCGGATTTGAACGTGCTAAATCTAATCCCCGGAGCTTCACACTCAGCTGCAAACTGCTCCAGTAAACGCTGAAGGTCACAGCCTAATGAGGCCATAAGGACCACATCGTCAGCAAATAGCAGAGACGAGATCCTAAGGTCACCAAGCTGTACTGCCTCAACGCGTTGAGTGCACCTAGAAATTCTGTCCATGAAGATTATGAACAGAATTGGTGACAAAGGGCAGCTTTGGCGGAGGCCAACGTTCACCGGAAACCAGCTCGACTTACTGCTGGCAATGCGAACCAGGCTGCTGCTTTGATTGTACAAGGACCGAATGGCACGTAGTAGCGGCCCACCAATATCGTACTCCCGGAGCACCCCCCACAGGACACCACAAGGGAAACGGTCGAATACCTTTATCAAGTCTACAAAGCACATGTAGACCGGTTGGGAAAACTCCCACATACTTTCCAGTACCCTTGCAAGGGTGTAGAGCTGGTCCAGTGTTTTGTGACCGGGACGAGAACCACATTGCAACTCCTGTAACCGAGGTTCGACTAACGGTCGTACCCTTCTCTCCAGCACCCTTGAACAGACTTTCCCAGGGAGGCTGAAGAGTGTGATCCCCCTATAGTTGGAACACATCCTCCGGTCACCCTTTTTAAAAATGGGGACCACCATCCCGGTCTGCCAGTCCAGAGGTACTGTTCCCGACTTCCATGCAATGTTGTAGAGACTCTCTTGTAACCAAGAGAGTCCCCCAACATCCAGAATCTTGAGGAATTCAAGGCGAAACTCGTCTACCCCCGAAACCTTGCCATTGGGGAGTGTTTTAACTACCCCAATTACCTCAGCCACGGTGATAGAACTGTCCATGTACATATCCTTAGACTCTGCTTCCTCTACAGAAGGTATGTCAGTGGGATTGAGAAGGGCCTCAAAGTATTCCTCCCACCGACCAACTATATCCTCAGTCGAGGTCAGCAAGCCCCCTTCGGCACGGTAAACAGTGTGAACTGGGGGCTGCTACCCCTTTCTGAGGTGTCGGACGGTTTGCCAGAACCTCTTTGAGGCCGACCAAAAGTCGTGCTCCATAGCCTAACCAAACCCCTCCCACACCCGAGTTTTTGCCTTAATCACCGCCGAAGCCGCGTGCCGCTTGGCCTGCCGGTATTTATCAGCTGCTTTGGGAGTCCCGCAAGCCATCCATGCTTGATAGGACTCCTTCTTCAGCTTGACAACAGCCCTAACCCCCGGTGACCACCATCATGTTTGGGGCTTGTCGCCATGACTGCCACCGACCACCTTGCAGCCGCAACTACGACTGGCTGCCTCAACAATGGCAGCCTCTTCCACAAGCTCGGGCTTCTTCCCCACCAGAGAAGTGACATTCCACGTCCCAAGAATCAGATTTGGCCGCCAAAGACCAGGTCGCCCGTACACCCGCCCTCGACCACTGCCCAAATCGCATTGCACCGGACCCTTATGCTTGCCCCTACGGGTGGTGGGTCTGCGGATGGGAGTTCCTGATTCGCGCTAGGCCCGGCCAGGCCCCACGGACAAAGGCCTGGCCACCAGGCGCTCGCCTGCGAGCCCATTCCCCAGGCCTGCCTCCAGCCTGAAGCCCCGGTGTCCCACATCCGGGCGAGGTGCGGTCACTCTTATTGATATTCTTCATACGGTCTTCTGAAACACTCTTAGTCTGGCCCGTCACCTAGAACCTGTTTGCCTTGGGAGACCCTACCAGGGGCATAAAGCCCCCGACAACATAGCTCCTAGGGCACTCAAACCCCTCCACCACGATAAGGTGGTAATTAACGGAGGAGTAAATCATGTTTTCGAAGCACAAAATATATTTTCTTACTCTTTTTATTATCCTGAAATGGGACAAGGCCGCACGATGGTCGAGTGGGTAGCACATTGGACTCACAATCAGGAGGTTCTGGGTTCGAATCTCTGTTGGGTATCTCTGTTTGTAGTTTGCATGTTATCCCCGTGCGTGCGCGGGTTTTCTCCAGGTACTCCGGTTTCCTCCCACGTTTCAAAAACATGCATGTTAGGTTAATTGGCGACTCTAAATTGTCCATCGGTATGAATGTGAGTGTTTGTTTGTCCTTATGTGCCCTGCGATTGACTAGCGACCAGTCCAGGGTGTACCCCGCCTCTCGCCCAAAGCCAGCTGGGATAGGCTCCAGCATACCCGTGACCCTAATGAGGATAAGCGGCATAGAAAATGAATGAATGAATGAATGAAATGGGTCAATTGTTGACAGCAACATTGTTATTTTTTCTGCAGCAACTCCGCAACAATGAACTCAAGGGACCAAAAATGTCAGCTTTCCAAAAACTGCTGCATGCTAGAAATGGCAAAAAGTAGCACCACCGGTGATCAAATATGACAATTTAACATTGAGTCCTAATTTAAATCTTAAATCAGAGGTCAGGGTTTGAATCTCCGTTGGGCATCTAGGTGTGGAGTTTGCATGTTCTCCCCGTGCGTGTGCGGGTTTTCTCCGGGTACGCCGGTTTCCTCCCACATTCCAAAAACATGCATGTCAGGTTAATTGGCGACTCTAAATTGTCCATAGGTATGAATGTGAGTGCGAATGTTGGTATGTCTTTGTTTGTCTACATGTGCCCTGCGATTGACTGGCGACAAGTCCAGGGTGTACCCAGCCTCCCACCCAAAGCCAGCTGGGATAGGCTCCAGCATACCCGCGACCCTAATGAGGATAAGCGGCATAGAAAATGGATGAATGAATGAAATAAATGATTTTATTAGTACATGTTGAAAAATAAAGTGGATTGGGATATAAAAAAAGGCATTTTTAATCAAATAGGTGTGCTGTTTTTTGTTATTTAAGGCTATTTTGTTTTATGAATGACCGCTGGAAAGAGTGACCTATTTTTATTCAACACAGGCAAAATGGCTTGAAAGCAATATTCAGTGGCACCAAAAGTCCCAAGGATCTCTTAAGATTTAAAAGCATTTTAAAAGACACAACTCACATAATAGGACTGGGATTCAAGCAAGCAGGCTTCTGACTACCGAAAAGTCACTTCACCCCCACGCTACTGTATGTCTGTGGCTTCTGTGGTCTGCTTGAGCAAACTGGTAGCCTTCAGTGGGCCACATGCACGTCACTGGCTTCAATAAAAGATGAGTTTATCTGCAGATACAAGTTTCCTGCAACAGGATATGCTGTTTGGTGTTCTTAAAAATGCTATCCTGTTTTGCTTTTTCATCTTGCCCACGATACTCTGACTATACATCAATTAATAAAGCCTATTTATACAAAAGGAAGTTGTTTCTGTACAATGTTTTAAACTGCATGGTGCAACATGGTGCTGAATAATTCAGAGCCAAACGTGTTTCCTTTTTGCGCTGTGAGGAAGAATGTACCGCATTTGTGCTTTGGCAGAGAACATATTAAAGTAATATTCAGCTCAAGTACCAAGTGAATACCTGTGTCTCCACTGCTTGTTTTGGAACTTAATCTAACTTAATAGTTCAAACACATACATCTAAAAGTCAAGCACTGACTAATACTATTCCCTGCCAAACATCTACTACTGCTTCCTAATGATGGTACTTGTCCCTCTTTTATTAATGTTACTTACTTCTTAGCCTATTCCATAGGAGTTGCTATGGTATGCTGCAATGTATTAACCTACATACAGTTTTTAATTTGTCTTTTAGCATTCATGCGATGTGTATAGAAAATGGAATTGTAGGTATCTTTATTCATTCACATTGCTCCCCCTCGCGCTTCCTACAGATGTTGTTGCTGATGAAAATGCTTCAACAAACCCCCGGCAGAGCACCTGCACTAAATAGCTGTGTGTTTTGTGACCTGACTGGTAGTCACAGTGGAGGATTTTAGGCAAACAATAAGCTGATATTTCCCTTGGGAGCAACGACAAACATAGGGGAGGGCGAAGTTGAGCTCGCCAGCAACACTCCATCCATTTCGTACGTCTTCCAGTTTTGCCTACGATGAGTTAAAGATGTTGAGGATCCAAGTGGATTTTGGATCTGAATGCTTGTGTGACCATGTAGGCAAGACACAATACATTTTGCTGGACAATAAGTGCCCTAAACATTCTTGCCGACAAATTATATTGTTGTCAACATTATTTTGAGACCATTTTTTCATAAATGTGAGGATAATATATGGCATAATAGTGTGAGTACACCGTATCAAAAGCAATAAACTTTCACTTCTCAAGAGTATTAATGTTGTAATTAGAATGTCAAAAGCTTTTAAATAAAATAAACTAACAAACAACATGATAATCAAAATACGTCTGGTGCACACTTCAGGAAGCACGGCAGCTGAAATGTAAATTCCACCGTTTTGTATTGTTTGTTGTATTGTTTGTTTATGACTTTTTCAAGTCATCAAATGTTGACGCGTAAACAGGCTGAAATTGACATCAGATTGTGTTTTAGACACAACAGGCACGAATAAATTTGAAAGTTCGAAAAACTAAT
>QODF01000131.1:313755-329475 GCA_024372805.1 Oostethus manadensis
GGGAGAGGGACCTCTGGGCTTCCCTGCTTAGGTTGCTGCCCCCGCGACCCGACCTCGGATAAGCGGAAGAAAATGGATGGATGGATGGATGGAGGCACGAATAAAGTATTCCAATATGGTTGTGATATACTTTCACTGTGTGTCATGACCCTCAACGTAACAGCACTGTTGCTGGTACCCCTTTCTGAAGAATTACCCATTTGCGTGTGCTTGTTTGTTACTCCTCACAATGTTCACTTGCAGTACTACACTCGCTACTGCCCTACCTCCGCCCACAGGGACAAAGACACTGAGGGGCTATCCATAAGGAAACATTTTCAGGTAAAAACTTCAAAGTATTTAATTTTTTCAGCAATTCATCCACACAAAAACAACGTTCTGGGTGAGCTACAACAGTGTTATTTGAACACAACTTCTAGAGTGGGAAAATCAGAAGACCACGACTTGTTTCGCCCTAGACTAGCAATCCACACTGCCATGTGAGCAGAAGTGATCTTAGACGACAAAAGGTCTGAATATTTTGACTAGTATGACTCACCCTAGTCAGCAGTCTCCTGATATTTTGTTGTCTCAAACTCCAAAATGACTCGTAGATGTACGTAATTCCACTCCGTTGTAAGTCTACACAAGTCTTTTGGAGACACAACCAAGCTTTTTCCTGAGCCTATTCTCTAGGCTGCAACTGCATAACTGCCTCTAAAGAGACCCAACTGCAAGCCTCTGGGTCTTTCTGAGTAGCTGTCGGAGAAGGCGCTACTCCAAGCCAATTTAGGATCATTAATTATCTTGTTTCACCTCGCTTCAAGTTTCGAGACTGGATTGTATATGCAAGTTTTACTTTTGAATCTCACAGCAACTATGGTGGAAAAATATTAACTATTATTACAATAAAAGTACTAATAAAACAGAAGTAGGAAATATCGGTGGGCCGATATTGGCATATAAATGAAATATTGGTATCTGATTTTTTCCCTTTTATGAAACTCAATAATAAAAAATGCTGCATATAGACCTTGTGTGCTCCCAAATGATGACCTTATCAAACTGTGTCCGAAGCGTGCAAACCACCGTGGTTGTCTGGTAACAAGATTGCTCTGAACTTCCATCTATCCATTTTCTAGGTCGCTTATCCTCACTGGGGTCATGGGTGCTTGCTTGCTCCTGACTAACGTTACAGCTGTGGTGTCTCCCGCAGATATTAAACTTGCGATTTGCAATGACTGCCAAGCGTTGGTTATGCAAGGTGAAACCAAGACTTCTTCCTTCAATACTTCCAATTCCCAGGGCGAAAGCCATCGGGTGGGAAATCATGGAGTGCGTCGCACAGGATAACAAGCCCTTTTCTATCGTGCAAGTCGCCGGATTCATCAAACTTGTGGAGGTTCTCGAGTTACACTTTTCCATGTCCAATCGCAAGTATTTCTCAGATGTTTGCTTACCCAACCCATTGTTGTTTACAGCTGACACTGTATCCCTTAGCTTCACAGCGGATATCTCTTAATTCCACGACAGGAGATATTTGATGTTACATTATATGGTATCGGTTGATATCGGAAACAAATATTGAGAGTTGGACAGTATCGGCACATTAGATATCGACAAAAAAGCCAATATCGGACAACCCTGAATAAAAGCCTGAATATTACTATTATTATTATGTCCAACAATCAGTAAATTAGCAGGGCCGGATTCCTGAATCGCAAATCTGTAAAGATCCACTGTGCAATATTGTGATTCTGAACTTAATGTGGCATAGGAAAGCGCAGCAGACAATAATAATAAAAGAAGGACAATAAGGTCGTTTGGCACATTTGTTACCGCATCGCCCACACATCATTAAATGGGTGAGCATGCAATTTATTGTTTATTGTTGCAGTTTTACAACTCCACCTTTTTTACATTTATAAATGTTAATATGCTACTTAAAATGCCTGTACACTTGAGATATACTTAACTTTAAATTTATTAAAAACTGTAAAAATTTGTTGGCAAACAGTCCAGGGTGTACCACGCCTCTGGCCCGAAGTCAGCTGGGATAGTCCAGCATACCCCCGCGACCATAGTGAGGATAAGCGGCATAGAAAATGGATGGATGGGTAAGCATTCATTCATTCATTTTCTATACACACACCCGCACACACACGCACACACACACACACACACACACAGAGCTATTTGAATCATAATCCTACAGTATATGTTGATCCACACGTTTGGCCATGCTTGAGGAGCCTCCAAAAAGGGCAGCATGACAACCTCTACGTGTGCTCCATCACAGTTTGTGCAACCAAGTGAATGTCCTCTTGCGTTTTATGTTGCACAAAATGGGTTCTGGTTTGCCATCTACCTGTCACGTAGTGAGTGAACTTCCTGCTCAGTAACTGTCGACCACAGTCTCCACAGCTTCCTCTCACCTCTTCTCCTCTTTGCTCCCTCCCCCTTCCCTCTAACATCCCATATGTCGCTAACCACTTCTGTATAGCGGTCGGTCTGCGGCGGCGACCCTATATGGTTTCCATGGATACCAAGATGTGTATGTGTCAGACAGCGTGGCCTGCTGATTAGAGCTAAACCTGGGTCGCGCACTTCCCTTCCAGGAAAGTGCACCCTGACTACATGTACCACGAACAAAAGCCACTGCGGTGGCTCGTGTCTAGACTGCGTCTGCACGCAAAAAAACAAAACTGAAATGGTGTGGTTGCAGTATACTCCCTAGCTTAATGGAAACTTTTACAAAATGATAAATGAGACTGATTAAGTGTGAAAAGCTCATGTTTTGTTCTGTAGCACCATTGAAGAGTCATAGTAGCACACATTTTGGTTCGGTTAAATACATACATAAGTATGAAAGCAAGTGTGAATATGTTCATGAGAAAACTGGTGCGTTCTAAGCAACTGGACCGAGACAGTTTGAGAGATAGGTCTTGGTTCGTCTGCAGGGTGTGGTTCATTCGAACTCAAATGTGAATGTGACACGGACCAAAGACACTGACCAATACTAAAATGAAAGCAACACGCATGCAGAAATGACACATTTGTCAGACTAACCGCATTGGAAGTATATTTTAGAAGACTTTTGTGAAAAATAAGATAGTGAAAATTGCAAAAAATGAAAAAAAGCAACATAATCAACCTAGCAGACAAGATTTTGGTTTGTAATTTTTTACTTGTTTAAAGTAAAAAGTCACAAAAGCAGCCCCGCTGGGTCTGTATTTTATGCATGTTCCTTACTGGTCATCCTTTGGTCCCCATCACTAAGTGAACCACAGCAAACCACACCACGCACCATTTTCAGTATCATCTTATAAAATGATTGGTCCACACCAAAACCACAACTGTGGAAGCTTTTTAAGAGTCAAGGTGAGTTTAGCATTGACTTGCCATTGATTTCGGATCAACAACAAATTTTCCGATTCGGTTAATCCTGACACTAATAATACACACCTCTCGTAGGCAGGTGTAGATGGGACACACTAGAACCCGGAACGGCTCTCCGGAACTGCTCCTCATGGTCCCAAACACCTCACACAGAAAGGTGATGAAACCTAACCACATCTCCACGTCTGACTGCTGAATCTCCTCCCGGCGGGCGAAGTCCCTCTGTGGGTTGGCAATGGAGGCGGAGGAGAGAAAGAGAGAGACAGAATGTACATATTAACCTCTGGTAGGTGGATGTTAAAACGTTACATTTATAAACAGAAGAGAGCTTTCCTGCTAGAGCCTTTAATCACCATTACCATCTCTGATTGGAGTTTTTGTAGGTGGCACATACATTAACCTCATACATTAACCTTTTTGCCCCTTGAAGTGCTCAGAGCTCAGAAGCAGCTGAAAAACATTTAAAACACTAATTGTTTGTGGTTTGATGAATATAAACACATCATTTGTCCAGCTCTTTGATGGTGACACTATACGGGGGTCGCTGAGCTCGACAAATGATTTTGAATAGCTCACCAAACAGTCAAAGAATATTCATTCATTCTATACCGCTTATCCTCATTAGGGTCGCGGGTATGCTGGAGTCTATCCCAGCAGACTTTGGGCGAGAGGCGGGGTACACCCTGGACTGGTCGCCAGTCAATCGCAGGGCACACATAAACAAACAAACGTTCACACTCACATTCATACCTTTGGACAATTTAGAGTCGCCAATTAAGCTAACATGCATGTTTTTGGAATGTGAGAGGAAACCGGAGTACCCGGAGAAAACCCACACACGCATGGGGAGAACATGCAAACTCCACACAGAGATGCCCAACGAAGATTCGAACCCAGAACCTCCTGACTGTGAGGCCAACATGCTAGCCACCTTGCGGCCTCAAAGAATATTAACTTTTACAAGTTTTTTTTAAATTGTAAACGTTGAAAGTCTAGGGCTTTCTATTATGACAAATGACCGCAATATAGCATAAAGATGATGCCCACACAGTTAAGAGTGGAGATCCATCCATTTTCTTCCGCTTATCTGAGGTCGGGTCGCGGGGGCAGAAACCTAAGCAGAGAAGCCCAGACTTCCCTCTCCCCGGGCCACTTTGTCCAACTCTTCCCAGCGGATGCCGAGGCATTCCCAGGCCAGCCGAGAAACATAGTCTCTCCGACGTGTCCTAGGTCGTCCCAGAGGTCTCCTACCAGTTGGACGTGCCCTGAACACCTCCCCAGGAAGGCGTCTTGGAGGCATCCTAACCAGATGCCCGAGCCACTTCATCTGGCTCCTCTCAATGCGATGGAGCAGCGGTTCTACTCTGAGTCGGTGACAAAGGGCAGCCCTGGCGGAGTCCAACCCTCACTGGAAACGGGTCCGACTTATTGCCGGTCATACAGGGAACGAACCGCCTGGATTAGGTAGTCCGATACCCCATATTCCCGGAGCACTCCCCACAGTATTCCCCGAGGAACACAGTCGAATGCCTTTTCCAAGTCTACAAAACACATGTAGACTGGTTGGGCAAACTCCCATTCACCCTCAAGGACCCTGTCGAGAGTATAGAGTTGGTCCACTGTTCCACTACCAGGACAAAAACTACACTGCTCCTCCTGAATCCGAGATTCGGCTATCCGGCAGATCCTCCTCTCCAGAACCCCTGAATAGACCTTAACAGGAAGGCTGAGGAGTGTGATCCCACGACAGTTAGAACACACCCTCCAGTCCCCCTTCTTGAAAAGTGGGACCACCACCCTGGTCTGCCAATTCAGGGGCACCAACCCCGATATCCGTGCGATGTTGCAGAGTTGTGTCAACCAAGACACGCCCACAGCATCCAGGGCCTTAAGGAACTCCGGGCGAATCTCATCCACCCCCGGGGCCTTGCCACCAAAAAGCTTTTTGACCACCTCGGTGACCTCAGCCTCAGAGATAGGCGAACCCGCTTCTGAGTCCCTAGGCACTGTTTCCATGTTGGAAGACGTGTCGGTGGGATTGAGGAGGTCTTCAAAGTATTCCCTCCACTGGTCCACAACATCTCGAGTCGAGTTCAGCAGCACACCGTCCCCACCATACACGGTGTTGACTGTGCACTGCTTCCCCCTCCTGAGACGACAGATGGTGGTCCAGAATCTCTTCAAAGCCATCCGCAAGTCATTTTCCATGGCCTCTCCGAACTCCTTCCATGTCCGGGTTTTTGCCTCAGCGACCGCCAGAGCCGCAGACCGCTTGGCCTTCCGGTACCTATCAGCTGCCTCCAGAGTCCCATGGGCCAAGACGGCCTGATATGACTCTTTCTTCAGCTTGACGGCATCCCTCACAACTGGTGTCCACCAACGGGTTCTGGGATTACCGCCACGTCAGGCACAGACCACAGCTCCAAACGGCCGCATCGACAATGGAGGCACGAAACATCGCCCACTCTGATTCAATGTCCGCTGCCTCCCTCGGAACATGTTCAAAGCTCTCCCTGAGGTGGGAGTTGAAACTCCTTCTGATAGGGGACTCTGCCAGACGTTCCCAGCAAACCCTCACAATGCATTATGGTCTGTCAGGTCTGACCGGCATCCTCCCCCACCATCGAAACCAACTCACCACCAGGTGGTGATCAATTGACAGCTCCGCCCCTCTCTTCACCCGAGTGTCCAAAACATGTGGCCGCAAGTCCGATGACACAATCACAAAGCCAATCATCAAACTGCGGCCCAGCGTGTCCTGGTGCCAAGTGCACATGTGGACACCCTTATGCTTGAACATGGTGTTTGTAATAGACGAGCACAGAAGTCCAATAACAAGACACCGCTTGGGTTAAGATCAGTGGGGCCGTTCCTCCCAATCACACCTCTCCAGGTCTGTCGTTGCCAACATGAGCGCTGAAGTCACCCAGCAGAACAAGGAAATCCCCTGAAGGAGCACACTATAGTACTTCCTCTAGGGACTCCAAAAAGGGCGGGTATTCTGAACTGCTGTTTGGCGCATAAGCGCAAACAACAGCCAGTACCCGTCCCCCCACCCGAAGGCGTAGGGAAACCACCCTCTCGTTTACTGGGTTAAACTCCATTGTGCAGGCTTGGAGCCGGGGGGCAACAAGAATTGCCACTCTTGCCCGTCGCTTCGAATTGCTGGCAACACCAAAGTGGAATGAAGTCCAGCCCCTCTCGAGAGGACTAGTTCCAGAGCCCTTGCTGTGCGTTGAGGTGACTCCGACTATATCTAGCCGGAATTTCTCCACCTCACGCACCAGCTCAAGCTCCTTCCCCGCCAGAGAGGTGACGTTCCAATGTAAATGCAATTTAGTTTATAACTATTTTTAAACGCATTTTTCTGGATTTTTTTTGTCATTGTTGTCTCTCAGTGTTCAAATAAACCCACCATTAAAATTATAGACTGATAATTTCTTTGTTAGTGAGCAAACTTACAAAATCAGCTGGGGTTCAAATAGTTTTTTCCCTCACTGTAAATAAATAAATACATTTATGATGTAAGCCGGAAAAATATGAGCTTCCCCTCCTTGAATGACCAACAGCCGCCACTCACATTAATTATTTATGATTAATATATGCCCATTGTATTTGTTGCCTATGTATATGTTTTACTGTATTTTATTGTAATGTACTAACCAGATGAACCACTGTTATTAGTATATTTTTATTGCTACATGGCAAACAAGTTACCAGTAGGTAGTCAGCTGGGATAGGCCCCAGCATACCTGACCCTAATGAGGATAAGCGGTATAGAAAATGGGATTCTTGTAAATAGATTAGCTTCACACAGACATCTTCTGTCACAGTACTTATACAGTAGGTAACTCCAGACTTTGGCTTTTCAAGTTTTGCTCTTCATTTTAAGGCCTTGGAGATCATTTTAGCTGAACAGCCATACATTTTTTTTCCAGTTTTACCCTGTCCAAACTACTTTTTTAACTTTTTACTGTTCTTATGAATGACAGTTTCCTCAGGCTTTCAAACAGAAGCATGTTCAACAAGTGCTGGTTTCATACTTATATAGGGACACCTGGTTCATACCATGTTTTCCAAATGTATCACTAATTGAATGCCACATTGCTATTTTTTTAACAAGCTCCAGCATACTCGCGACCCTGATGAGGATAGGCGGCATAGAAAATGAATGAATGACACCCCTTTCAACGAATTGCCCAATTGCACATCCTTAGGTGCCTGAATATCATGAAAGCTGGGTCTTGTTTGTTTTCTGAGAATCTACTGCACCTACTGGTACCTTTTTGCCATGCAGCAATAAAAATATACTAATAACAGTACCTAATCTGGTTAGTCACATTGCACTGCTACTATTTTGAACACTACTGTGTGAGCACTTCTGTGTGGGACTGAATGCATCATGTTTGGCAGCTCTGATGAAAGTCTTTGGCGAGCCTGATGGTGCCCTTTACCTCCTATTGAGGACCCCTTCTATCCCTCCGCCCCTAAAGCAAGTTTCTCTCCTGGTGTTTGTATGTCTGTGAGCTCTGAGAAACCATGGACACGTCCTTGCTCCTGTTTCCCCTGATAAAACCTACAACTACAGAGGTATTGTCTATGTTCCACTGTTCAGCAAGACACATGTATCAAACTGGAGTCGATCTGTTGTCAATTGTCTATTTCAGCGCAGAATAAATGTGACAGAGCGTGCGTACAGATGTTGCACTGCCAAGTTGAGGTAAAAAATGTATTACCAGGCAGCCTGACAGCCCACTCTGACATTTGTAACTAATAACTTGCACACCTTCGGCAAAGTGTTATCTGTCTCACATTAAGACAAGGAGATAAAGGCAAGACGACAAAGAAAGGCCAAATGCTCATCTTGGACCTCCTCCATAGCCAAGCTCTCTAGGGCGGCAAGTCACATTACACACTACATTATAACAAAGGATTGATGGGTTTCGTTTCTAATGAGCCAAGTGGTCACACAATAATTGCTCCCATATTGAGACACAGTGAGTCTTGAAACAACATCATTAACAAAGCCCTTCATAAACCCACACTGACATATACAGCATTTGGAGGCGAAATGTCATGAACAAAAAGGGAGCTCCTCGGGAATGATGAGAACAAGGAAATGATTTCTAGTGAGAAATTATAGGGCAAGGTACTGTGACTACGATATAGTACATCCCTCACATTTCAGTAATCATTTTATGATATCTTCTCAAGGGAAGCCAAGCAACACAGACAATTTTGCCTCCATTGCTTCAAGACTTCATGAATCAACAGTCAATATCACACTCTCAAATGGAAATTATGGCCTTCCACAGTCAAGGCAGGAGCCCGACAGAGCCCAGGAGTTAAAAAAAGAAAAAGAGTAGCAGTGAGTGGAGGTGCCAGCTGGCAGGTTAACATTTGGACCTTTTAAATGTCACGTGAAGACAGCGTGGACGTGTTCGTCTTGGTTGACCACATTGAGACACTTTCCCGCTCTGGGTGAGTTGTCCGACTCGCCGGACCGAGAGAGGGACTCACTAGGGGAGTACTGATGGCATGGATAGGAGCGAGGGTCTTGTATTGAAGCAGTGGCCCTTGTCGTTGTGGGTGAAAAGAAGCAATCGGATGGGGGAGCACTCATGCACAGACCTCATGAAGGCTGGGGAGGCCACCAAGCAGACTGCTTGTGAAGATACTTTACAACGGAGGAGAAGTTGGCAGTTGGAAATGGAGGGTGAAGAGGTTTAAAAGGGGATTTCATTTCTAAAAAACTATTTATTGCACCAAAAAAAAAAAAAAAAACTAAGAGAGGAAGAAGCTGATCACATCAAAGAGGATGCAGTCAAAACATGAAGAACAAGACTTCCACGAAAGCTTAAATGTCTAACTTGCAAAATTAATGAGTAAACAACTGTGGTATTGACGTTTTGCTCCCTAAGATCAGAAAGTAATTTTGGATCCGGAATATATAGCACATACAATCTAAACATGATGAACTGGACTTTCCAAAGTGGTTCAAATTGCTGCAACACGTATAATCTGGATCTGATCCTCTTTGACATTACAGCTTCTAATCCACCCCCCCCCCCAAAAAAAAACAAGAGCAAATATGCATAGTGTAACAAGAAAAAGTTAAACAAACACTAATAATAAAATAATATACCACTTATAACAATAATTATATATGGTTTCTTTAAATTATGTCTTGGCGAAAATAAGTTGGTTTCAGCCAGTTTAAACAATTAAAAATACCAAAATAGCACCCCAAATCCTTAAATTTTTCAGTATGCAGCCTTGATGGAAAATGTTTGGACACCCTTGGATCAGATTTAACATCAATATGAACTATTTTGTTATTATTTAAGTTTTGCCAATTCTAAATAGTAATTCTAAAGTGAGAGCCCATTTTTGTCAATGATAAAAGGTTTGATAAATTATCGTATTGGTCTTTTTTTTTACAAGACAAACTCATTTTGGAAAAATATGTATCATATAATAATAGTAAAATAACTGATAGATTGTAATACTTAAGCATGTCCGATAATATCGGTCGGGTGATATTATCGGTCCAATATTAGCATAATTTGGGATATCGGAAAGTATCGTTATCGCTTTTTTCCAATAATGAAAGTCCAATAATACAATGCCTGGGTTTCCCCAAATATACTACTGGAATCGCTTGTGGAGTCCTGAGACCTTGGTGACCTCGATTGGTGATCTCATTACACTGCACCTGGAGGCAAATTAACAGCCGGCCTCCTCGCTCTTTTGCTACACAAAATGTCGGTGGTGGATCTCACACAGCACAAGCAATCGCGTGTGCTTTTGACAACATGTTTGAAATGTGGAAAATCCCCAAGGAGAAGGTGCATGTAGTTTTAAAGGACAACGCACGCAACATGGCTAAAGCTGCGTCGGCATTTGGTGTGCCAAGTCTGCTCTGTATGACGCACACGTTGCAGCTGGCATGGAACGGAGGTGCCCTGTCTCAACACAACATGGCAGATGCTCTGGCTGTGAGGAGGCGAGTGGTAGGTCACTTCAAACACTCACCACTTGCAGGAGACATACAATAAGAACTCAACATGCCCATGAAAAAGCTGTAACAGGATGTACCAACTAGGTGGAATTCCACCTATTACATGATGCAAAGCTTGCACTGAGTGCATAAATTGCTGATTATGAACTCCCTGCAACACTGAATGCAACTCAATGGGTAATTCTGGAGAAGATGACCAATCTACCAGAACCCTCTGAAGAGCTCACCAAAGACATTAGATCTGCTGAGGCCCCTGCTGCAGATGTCATCCCTGCTGTGATGTCCCTAACATGGCTGCTTGCCAAAATTGATGAATCAGACGAAGGTGTGCAAACAGCCAAACATACTCTACTCGAAGCTGTCTGTGATCGTTTTAATGGTGTGCAACGTGACCCACGGTATGCCATTGCAACTATGGTGGATGCTCGTTACCAAGATTGATATTTTGACTCTGACAAGAAGGGGGCACTGAATATGCTGCTGAGTGTTGTGGATGAATTGGCTGCTGCCACCAGTGCAGATGACCCACCCCAGGCGGACTGGAACCCAGCACCTAAGAAGGCCCAAAATGAAAGCCTGCACGACATGTACCAAGAAATCTTCGCAGAGAATGACACCATCCATGAAACAGCTTCACGGGTGAGTAAATAATTAAAATTGTGTAACTATTTTCAGTTTCTGAGTGCTTCATTTTAACGTTGACATAAAATGTAAAAGTAAACATTCATCTGTCAGTGCTTTGAAAAAACTGTTAATAGGCGGCATCAAAAATGGATGGATGGATGGTTTTACTTTTTCTTTAGGTGCATGCATACTTGGGACAAGGCACCATCCAAAAGAAAGAATTCCCTTTGAAGTACTGGAATCATGCACTTTTGTTTCCTTTGTTTACACATGACCTCATTCCATAAGTGATCATAGAAAAGAGCAGTTTTCAACGTATTAGGCTGTTCTACACTACATGCTATTTTTGTTCATGTTAAATGCTACACAAAGTTGTACAGGACAGGTACAATGTTTACAATTTGTAAAGAAGTCAGGTTTGTCCTAGTTGTAATGGACAATGTCAAGATGATCTCTGGAAGAGCTGTTTTGAGACAAAATGTAAAAAAAAAAAATAGGGCACATTTTCATAACTTATGTTAAAGTAGTGTTATTATTTTGTATAGTCATTGTTAATTGGTGAAATGCCTTTAGTGGGGCATCACAATAAAAGTAGGTGGTGTGATCTAAAAACAGTTTGGGGGAAAACCGACTGCATATATGGGTATCCGTTGATATCAAAATCTGAAATTAAGTGTTTGGATAATATCGACATATCGGATATCGACAAAAACTCAACCTCGGACATCTCTAGATATATTTCTTATTATATTTCTTAACTGATCAACAGTTGTTTGATGACCTTGCTTCATGAATTAGCATCATAACTCCTGCTCTCGCTTTCTTGCACAAACTTTGAAACACACTTTTTCATGTCAAGGCTGCATTTTTCCAGGTCACTGGTCTGTGTGAGTGACAGGAAGAAAAGCACCCAATTGCTTGGGGAAGGGTAATTTGGCACCACCTGTTGATTTGCATATATAAATGTTTATACCCCGAATATATGATGAACTGTCATTTTCAGATTTTTTTGCAGGGAAAAAACACCATCTCATATTAAGGTCAATATTATAAAAACAGTGAAGTTGCGTCAAACAAAACACTCCACAGCATAAATAAAGATTACCTGCAACATGTTGAGAAGCAGCGATCTAAACTTGGTGCCATCCACCATGAACAGTGCCATCTTGTCGCACAGCTTCGCGGCAGTGGCAGCAAAACTCCGGTCCGAGACCGCCTTGCTGTAGATAGCGCCGACCACCTGAGACAAGGTCTCTTCCGACTGTGCTGAGTTTTGTGCCTCCTCCATGAAGGAGGCCAGCTGCTTCTCCACACCGCTGCTGTTGCTCCTCATGCTGTTGAGCAGCTTGACTAAGCGGTCCATGCTCTGGGAACTGTATGCCTCCGTGAGCGCCTCCTCCTTCTGCAGCAAACGAGAAGATTTTAGTGTCTACCTGTATTATATGAAGAAGCTATTTTTTAATAGATTGGCAGCAATGTCACAAAACAAACCAATCAATGACTTGAGCCATGACCACACGCATATTTTCCAGTGCGATTTCTTCAACCTTAGAGCAGACATTTGAATGTTTCAGCACTAAATTGATTGCTATTTGGAACTGTTTATGTATCCCTTGAAATAAATGAGGTGTTAAATTAACATGAAATGATAAGATCTAAGATTTTAGTTACATTCACTACCAAGGAAAGCTCTTGCCTTGATGGAGAGGTGTCACTGAGGAATAATGCTTATGAATTTTCACTTTAACGCCTGCCGAGGGGTCCCATGCTGTCAGCTCTAAGCAGCCAAGCAGCAGGAATAGCTGACACACTCACCAGTAGAGTCAAAAGTAAGTGCCTAAATGACTAAAAGCATAGTGGGTATGGGAGATGAATTAATCTCGATTGGCTTAATTGTGAACGACAGGGAGTAAGCAGCTTTTCGGTACCTTGTCCTTTAGTCTCCTCCTCAGCCTCTCCTTCGACGACTGAAGCAAGCTGATCTGGAGCTCCCTGGACTGCCCCTTGGTTGTCCCCCGCGGGCTAGGAGATTCTTTGTCTGTCAGATCTGAAGAAGCGTTTCTGTTGAGCGCTGACTCAGATCTGGGTGAGTCACCGGGACTCTTACGGTCTCGAGGCTCCTCCATCTGTCGGGTCTGCTTGTCGCCCACTTTTACATTCTCTGTCGTCTCTTTGGTTGCTCTCTGAGGTAATCCCTTATCAGAATTTGACAGGTTTTGCTGTCCGTGACCTTTCTGACTGGGATGCCAACGTCGATTCTGGCTGTATCCGTGTGGGGTTCCTCCTTGGCGTTGCCCATGTCCCGCTTGATACTGGCGAGGCGACCGACCAGCACCATTGTTTCTATTGTCTCCTACTTCTGCTGGGTTTGGTGACTGTTGTTGGGTTTGATCCCGCTGATGTTGCGGGGACGGTTGTGGGCTCTGGTTCTTCCCTCCACCTCGCTGTTGTCTCCTGTAACATGAGCAGGTATTGGTTAGCTTTGCTGTGATGCAGGATCATAGCGGTCAACCACCTCTTCCTTTGCCCTCTGCATCCTCCCTCATGCTGACTAGGAAATTAACTAAAAATAATGCTGACAAAAAACAGCAACCACCACTACTATTCCAACATTCACGCCAAGTTGCTTACATTTGGATGCACAGTGAGTTTTTCAGTCTGCATAGTTCTGTCCTTTGGCTACACTGCCTCTGTGCTTGACACACTACCGACATATGGTGCAGGAGATTAGCCACCTTGGCACCAAGAAGGTAACCTATTAGGCACCTCAACTTAACTAAATGTGAACAAGCACAAACTCACTAGCAGCCACCACTAGGACACCACTTTTATTTAGCATCTATTTATCTGTCCAAAGCACTGCGTGCGTTGCTGGCACCATCGTTCAAGCATGAATAAAGACAGTAACACGCATGTAAACATTGATTATTCTTTTTAATGAGTATAGTTCGCCTTGCCTTTCACTTCTGAGTTCCCATTTGTGCACATTTTATTGCATTTCAATCGGAAAGGATGACAAAATATAAACAATCTGAATCGTCTACAATAGTTGCAACACCACACTTTGGTACGATAGTAGAAAATAACAGTTTTCAGCCTTAAAACCATTTCAATCCATGGAAAAGTACTGTAATTGCATAGTTTTACAACTAAATTGTGGAAGGATACTACAAGAGCCATTCTGATACCAATCATCCATGAGTGAAATCGGCAGATACAAATACCATTCCCATAGATTAAGTGTTAATTTTCAAATGTATGTAAGTGTGATTTTTTTCCCGTGGGGCTCAGAATCCCTGGCTGCACTCCTGCTATCGTCATTCTTATGGTGGCAGGCATACAACACAAATGTCAGTAACATGGTTTACCTGATCTAACACAAACTGAACTGAACTAAACCATACCACTTGGTGGAAAACATGGTTACACTTTTTCAGAGTCTTGCGTTATTATTGAGCCTCTATTTGTATAGGTTATTTCATGCACAGGACAATTAAACGTCCTTAAAACATTAAAAGCATCAGCAGAATGCAAAAATATAAAAGGATTAGTAAAACACACAAATATAATGACGCACAAGAAATAATTTTTTTTAAACATGCATGTAAATGACATAGGAATACATCACTTAATACAATTGACAGTTCCACATGTCCAAAAGGAGTAGGAAGAAGCAAACCTTATTAAATCCTACCCCCGTAGGCTCTCCCCTATGTCAATACATTTGTACACTTCCTGCACTTACTAAGTTCGAATGCATGAGTTAGGTCATGTGACAGTGTGTTGAATAGTAGTCCCTGTCATGGCTTGTCATGGTAAATAAATTATATTGCCGTCTTGATGAATGATATTCATAATAAATAATAATAATAGTGATAATAGTGAAGAGTGGTGTATAACAATTGTAACAAAACGTTGTTCTAGTACAGACAATGTTCTCACTAGGATGAAAAGTTCCTAGTACAAGTAAAAGGTGATAGTAACAAACAAAGTATTGACAGTCAACAGACAGAAAATTGAAAATTTAATTGAATATTTCACGAGTCTTCTTTGTATTTTGAAAACATCAACTGTTTGTAATGTTTCTTGAAGTCACTCATTGTAGAGCATTCTTTTACTTCTTTACCTGATCCGTTCCATAGTTTGATTCCACATACCCAAGTACTGAAAGTTTTTTGTGTTGTTCTTGCATATTTGTGTTTTAAGTTTAGTTTATTCCTAAGATCATATTTATCCTCTCTTGTTCAGAAATATTGTATGACATTCTTTGGTAACTGGTTGTTGTTTGCTTTATGCATCATTTTAGCGGTTTGAAGGTTTACCAGATCAGCAAACTTTAATAATTGCGATTTTTGAAACAGCAGATTTGTATGTTCTCTATACGCCGCGTTATGGATTTTCCTAATTGATCTTTTTTGCAGTACATTAAGCAAGTGAAGTGTACTTTTGTAGTTACTTCCCCATATCTCCACACAATAAATTAGATATGGTAACACCAGTTGGAGTGATTTTTTACCCAGGACAAATTTTATTTTATTCAGTATTGAAGTATTTCTTGCAACTTTATGTTGTAAGTTTTTGATGTGAGGTTTCCAACTCATTCTGTCATCAATTATGATGTCCAACAATTTATGTTCATTTACCTCTTCAATTTCCTCACCATCAATTTGAATTTTCTCACCAGTATCTCTTCTGCT
>QODF01000131.1:331420-371120 GCA_024372805.1 Oostethus manadensis
CAATTCCATTACAATCAGTTTGTCACGTTCCGCTCTTCGCGGCATGGTGAAACGATCCTGAGGATGCAGAGAGCTGGATGCCAAGCAGGTAGGTAGGTAGGAGGAATCTTTAATAAAGGTGCTTCAAAGCAGCGGCAGGTACATGGAAGCAACACGGTACGAGGGAAAAGAAACAATGAGCCGACAAAGGACTGGCGCACACACCTGAACATAAATAGCATGGCACACAAACGAGAAACGGGTGCGCGTAATTAACAAAGGAGAAAAACTAGAAGGCAAGGAAAACATGTGAAACTAGAAAAATAACAACACAGGAAAAACAACTGTCACGAATACAAAACACCGATCGTGACACAGTTGATGTTTTTGCTTCACATTTATGTACAATGTCAATGATTTCCTCTTTGGTCACATCTGTGAGAAACATGGAGTTAGGGTTCCTGTTTATAGTCTCCTTCCCTTCCTCCACTGATCAGGATTTTGGGATCTCCTCTTCCAGCTTTGGTCCAATATTTACAAAGTAGTTATTAAACTTCTCAGCTACATCCCTCATATCATCATTATTAACACTTCCAACTGTGAAGTATTGAGGGTAGTCTGCTTTCTTAGTGCCTTTCCTAATAATACTGTTTAGAATGCCCCAAGTAGCTCTAATAATGTTTTTATTCCTATCTAGTATTTGTTTATAATATTCTTTCTTGCACGTTTTTTTAAATATTTGTTAGCTTGTTTTTATGTTTTATATGTTTTTCGGCTTCGTTTGTTTGTTGAACTATAAATTTCCTATATAGTATTTTTTTCTTTTTACAGGCATTTTGTCGTCCATGGCTGATTATTCTTCTTTTGCTTGTTAGACATTTCTCTCAATGGACAGTGCTTATCGTACAGCTTCATATAAGTCATTAGAAAGTGTTCATATGCTTCATCCACATTGCTTCCACTGTACATACTCTCCCATCTTTGTTCCTCCATGTCTTTTTTTAAATCATTGATGCTGTTCTTTTGTCCTCCATCTTTCGATTTTTGTAGTTTTTGTTGTAAATCGTAAACACTGGAAGATGGTCACTGATGTCATTATTAGAAGGTCACTAGTTGTGTCGTTATCAAAGTCATTAGTCAATATGCTATCAATTAACGTGGCACTGTGGTCTGGTATTCTGCTTGGTCTTGTAATTTTTGGGTATAAACTCAGACTGTACATTGTATCAATAAAGTCACCTATTCTACTTTGCTTGTTTGGATTCAGAAGATCAATGTTGAAGTCTCCACAAACATAATGTTTTTTTGGTTGATGTTTGAGAAAGTTGCCTTGATCCAGTCCTCAAATATTTCGCCTGAGCTGGTGCGTGAGGTGGAGAAATTCCGGCTAGATATAGTCGGACTCACCTCAACGCACAGCAAGGGCTCTGGAACCAGTCCTCTCAAAAGGGGCTGGGCTTCATTCCATTCTGGTGTTGCCGACAATGAGAGGCGACGAGCAGGGGTGGCAATTCTTGTTGCCCCCCGGCTCCAAGCCTCCACGTTGGAGTTTAACCCAGTAAACGAGAGGGTAGTTTCTCTACGCCTTCGGTTGGGGGGACGGGTCTTAGCTGTTGTTTGCGCTTATGCGCCAAACAGCAGTTCAGAATACCCGCCCTTTTTGGAGTCCTTAGAGGAAGTACTGGAGAGTGCTCCATCGGGGGATTCTCTTGTTCTGCTGGGTGACTTCAACGCTCATGTTGGCAACGACAGTGAGACCTGGAGAGGTGTGATTGGGAGGAACGGCCCCCCTGATCTTAACCCGAGCGGTGTCTTGTTATTGGACTTCTGTGCTCATCACGGATTGTCTATAACGAACACCATGTTCAAGCATAAGGGTGTCCACATGTGCACTTGGCACCAGGATACCCTGGGCCGCAGTTCGATGATTGACTTTGTGGTTGTGTCGTCGGACTTGCGACCACATGTTTTGGACACTCGGGTGAGGAGAGGGGCGGAGCTGTCAACTGATCACCACCTGGTGGTGAGTTGGTTCCGATGGTGGGGGAGGATGCCGGTCAGACCTGGCAGACCCAAACGCATTGTGAGGGTCTGCTGGGAACGCCTGGCAGAGTCCCCTGTCAGAAGGAGTTTCAACTCCCACCTACGGGAGAGCTTTGACCATGTTCCGAGGGAGGCAGCGGACATTGAATCCGAGTGGGCGATGTTTCGTGACTCCATTGTCGATGCGGCCGATCGGAGCTGTGGCCGTAAGGTGGTCGGTGCCTGTCGTGGCGGTAATCCCAGAACCCATTGGTGGACACCAGTGGTGAGGGATGCCGTCAAGCTGAAGAAAGAGTCCTATCAGGCCGTCTTGGCCCATGGGACTCTGGAGGCAGCTGACAGGTACCGGAAGGCCAAGCGGTCTGCAGCTCTGGCGGTCGCTGAGGCAAAAACCCGGACATGGGAGGAGTTCGGAGAGGCCATGGAAAACGACTTCCGGATGGCTTCAAAGAGATTCTGGACCACCATCCGCCGTCTCCGGCGGGGGAAGCAGTGCACAGTCAACACCGTGTATGGTGGGGACGGTGTGCTGCTGAACTCGACTCGAGATGTTGTGGACCGGTGGAGGGAATACTTTGAAGACCTCCTCAATCCCACCGACACGCCTTCCAACATGGAAGCAGTGCCTGGGGACTCTGAGGCGGGTTCGCCTATCTCTGGGGCTGAGGTCACCGAGGTGGTCAAAAAGCTCCTTGGTGGCAAGGCCCCGGGGGTGGATGAGATCCGCCCGGAGTTCCTTAAGGCCCTGGATGCTGTGGGCGTGTCTTGGTTGACACGACTCTGCAGCATTGCGTGGACGTCGGGGTCGGTGCCCCTGGACTGGCAGACCGGGGTGGTGGTCCCGCTTTTCAAGAAGGGGGACCGGAGGGTGTGTTCTAACTATCGTGGGATCACACTCCTCAGCCTTCCCGGTAAGGTCTATTCAGGGGTTCTGGAGAGGAGGATCCGCCGGATAGTCGAATCTCGGATTCAGGAGGAGCAGTGTGGTTTTCGTCCTGGTCGTGGAACTGTGGACCAACTCTATACTCTCGGCAGGGTCCTTGAGGGTGCATGGGAGTTTGCCCAACCAGTCTACATGTGTTTTGTGGACTTGGAGAAGGCATTCGACCGTGTTCCTCGGGGAATACTGTGGGGAGTGCTCCGGGAATATGGGGTATCGGACCACCTAATCCAGGCGGTTCGTTCCCTGTATGACCGGTGTCAGAGTTTGGTTCGCATTGCCGGCAATAAGTCGGACCCGTTTCCAGTGAGGGTTGGACTCCGCCAGGGCTGCCCTTTGTCACCGATTCTGTTCACTACTTTCATGGACAGAATTTCTAGGCGCAGCCAGGGCGTTGAGGGGTTTCAGTTTGGTGGCCGCAGGATTCGATCTCTGCTTTTTGCAGATGATGTGGTCCTGTTGGCTTCATCGAGCAGTGACCTTCAACTCTCACTGGATCGGTTCGCAGCTGAGTGTGAAGCGGCTGGAATGAGAATCAGCACCTCCAAGTCCGAGTCCATGGTTCTTGCCCGGGAAAGGGTGGAGTGCCATCTCCGGGTTGGGGATGAGGTCCTGCCTCAAGTGGAGGAGTTTAAGTACCTCGGGGTCTTGTTCACGAGTGATGGAAGGATGGAACGCGAGATGGACAGGCGGATTGGTGCAGCGTCTGCAGTGATGCGGACTCTGCACCGGTCTGTCGTGGTGAAAAGAGAGCTGAGCCAAAAGGCAAAGCTCTCGATTTACCGGTCGATCTACGTTCCTACCCTCACCTATGGTCATGAGCTTTGGGTAGTGACCGAAAGGACAAGATCGCGGGTACAAGCGGCCGAAATGAGTTTTCTCCGCAGGGTGGCTGGGCTCTCCCTTAGAGATAGGGTGAGAAGCACTGTCATCCGGGAGAGACTCGGAGTAGAACCGCTGCTCCTCCGCATTGAGAGGAGTCAGATGAGGTGGCTCGGGCATCTGGTTAGGATGCCTCCCGAACGCCTTCCTGGGGAGGTGTTCAGGGCACGTCCAACCGGTAGGAGGCCTCGGGGAAGACCCAGGACACGTTGGAGAGACTATGTCTCTCAGCTGGCCTGGGAACGCCTCGGCATCCGCTGGGAAGAGCTAGACGAAGTGGCCGGGGAAAGGGACCTCTGGGCTTCCCTGCTTAGGTTGCTGCCCCCGCGACCCGACCTTGGATAAGCGGAAGAAAATGGATGGATGGATGGATGGGTTGCTCAGCGGAAGCAACGTCTTCTTCGTCTAATTCCTTTTTATTCTTAACTGCTCTGGCATATGACCTGACCTGGTATGATCCTGAGCCCCCGTCACGACCACATCGTTTATTCGGTTATTCTGATCCATGTCATCAATTGTGGTCTGCAGTTGCTCGATGAGTTTGTGTTTTTCTTCCATGTTTTCATTGACTTCTTGGAGTAGTAGCTAGGCAGCATTACTATCTTGTAATGTCGATAGATTCCAGACGTTTTTAAAAACTTCAGTGGCAATAGCAGAGCTCTTGCCGTGAAGGTCCGTTCAGCAGAAAGTTTTTTTTTTTGTTAGTTGTGGTAATATATATTTTTATTTTGTTGTTTTATATCATTTGTGAAAGTGGGCACATGTATATATAATAATGACCCTTGATGAACTTCACAGGTCATTTTTGTTCGCTCAGATTTTTATTTCTAATAGACATGTTCGGACCAGCCATTAAACTGGGGCAAAGTCCACTTGGGTGCTTTTAATCTAACAGGTGTGAAATAACTGAGGTAAGTTAACAGTTTATATGGAGTAAATACAATCCGTTGCAATGCCAGCGAAGAGAATGGTCAGTCACCCAGTCAAGGGCCGGGGTCCAAGTGGTGAAACAAAGTCTTTCTCATATGCCTGCTGTGGAGGTGGTCCCATTGATCAAGAAACTTCCTGGTAATTGTTTGGTTAATTGGTCTAATCTGGTTTCAACAAATCTAGCTAGGAGTCTGGTTGTCTCAACCAGTAGACAAATGGTGGCTCTTAAAAATGTAATAACTCATAATGTGTGTTTGTGTGACAGAAAATTGAAGAAACAGTATTTATTTGTTCCAAGTGAAAGGCCTTGTGAGTGTGTTATGTCTCTCCTGTAGATGAGCATATACTGTAAAAATATTCTATTCTATTCCTAACAGACACAATCTAAGACTTTGTCTCTTAAGTAGGATTTAAAGCAGTTGAAAACTGTGCCAGAGAGTCCCACCCTGTTTTCCAGTTGGTAGTATATTATGGTTAACTGTGTTGAATGGAGCTTTTAAATGCATCAGTACTAAGACACCCATCTTTGTCTTCATGGGGATGTCAATGTTGACTTGTTGCTATGATGTGGCTAAAAACCTGACTGGAACACATCAAAGAAGCTCTTAAGTTGTTCAGTTCCTGAAGGACAGCTTTTTTGATAGATAGATACTTTATTGACAGTTGTAGTAAAAAAACCAACAAGGTTTAATATACAGTAGTGTTTAAAATAATAGCAGTCTAATGTGACTAACCAGATAAATCACCGTTATTAGATATGTTTATTGCTATATGGCAAACAAGTTACCAGTAGGTGCAGTAGATTCCCAGCACTCATGATATGCACACTCTGTGCAATCGGGCAATTAGTTGAAAGGAGTGTGTTAAAAAAAATAGCAGTGTCTGCTGTTGACGTTACAAAATCAAAACTAGTTTGTACAAACTTTTTTGTTTCTAGGATTTCACAATCCTGTGAATCACTGAACTAATATTTAGTCGTACGACCAACTGCTTCACATCACATCAACTTGTGACACCGTTGCGGTTATTCCACTCCAGAATCTTTAACAACATTCCATAGTTGATGAACATTTCTTGGTTTTGCTTTAGAAACAGCAATTTTGATGTCGCCCCACAAGTTCTCGATTGGATTAAGGTTCGGGGTTTGCTATGGCCACTCCCTAACATTAATTTTGCTGGTTTGGAAACTAGATTTTGCTGGTTTACTAGTGTGTTTGAGGTCACTGTCTTGTTGAAACACCCATTCCCCGGCATGTTCTCCTCGGCAAACTGATCCATGATCCCTGCTATGTGATAAATAGACCCAACACCGTAGTAGGAGAAGCATGCCCATATCATGATGCTTGCACCACCATGCTTCACTGTCTTCACTGTGTACTATGGCTTGAATTCAAGGTTTGGGGGTTGTCTCAAACTATCTGCGGCCTTTGCACCCAAAAAGAACAATTTTACTCTCATCAGTCCACAATATGTACCTCCATTTCTCTTTAGGTCAGTTGATGTGTTCTTTGGCAAATTGTAACCTCTTCTGCACGTGCCTTTTTTAACAGAGGGACTTTGCGGGGGATTCTTGTATATAGATTAGCTTCACACAGACATCCTCCTATTTGTTACAGTACCTACAGGTAACTCCACACTGTCCTTGATCATCCTGGACCTGATCATTTTGCATCTCTTCATAAGTTTTGTTTCTTCTTCTCCAATCAACACTTCAATCAAACTACGCTGTTCTTCTGAACAATGAACGACCCATTTTGCTCAGACTTTAAAAGAGCGTGTTCAACAGGTGCTGGTTTTCCTCGTTAAATATGGGCCACCTGATTCACAAAATTGATCACTGATCGAATGCCCCATTCATAACTGTCTTTCCCAAATTTATCACTGATTGATATTTGTTTTAACACCCCCTTTCAACTAATTGCCCAATTGCACAGCCTTAAGAGCGTGCATATCATGAATGCTGGGTCATGTTTGTTTTCTGCCAATCGACTGCACCTACTGGCAACTTGTTTGCCATTTAGCAATAAAAATATACTAATAACAGTGGTTCATCTGGTTAGTGACATTGGACTGCTATTATTTTGAACATTACTGTAGGTCTTCAGGGGTTTAACGGTGTGGTGTCAAGATTGTTGCTTTTTTTAAGGAGTGGCTGCATGAATGTTGTGGGAACCTGAGAGCAGAGACATGTTTACGATTTGTTCGGAGGACATGCAATTAGAAACTTTCTTGAAAAATCTTGTCAGCAAGCGCCAAGGGAACAAGTGGTGCATTTCAGATGGTGTATAATGTCGACCAGGATTTTATCTTTCATTGCTCTGATATTTGACATGGTATTTGCTCTGTGTGGGCGCTGTGACAACACATACAGTGTATTTAGGAATAGTCAGAGGTTATTGATACAGGACGGTTTGTTAGCCTATGACAAATATGTTGCATGTATTATTGTTGTTAGTTTTTCACTTACGTGTTTCTTTTTGGTTAAACCAGTCAGACAAGCAACAAAGCTGATTGGCATCTGACTGAAACCCTTCAAAGAGAGAGTCACATGCTTCTGCAAAAGTTGTACTTTGTAATCCTTGGAGGCTGAAGTGATACGCAAACACAGGTTATGGAACATTTCAGAAAGTTTTTAAAGGATTCAATGTCAAATTTCAGCCCTACCCTTTAAGACCTAAAGTCTTGCCTTTTATATAAATGACCACCGTTTAAAAGGTAGAAATTCAATAGAAAACCTTGAACATTTTGAGAAAACTAAGAAATACCAAAATACCAAAAACAGTGCAGCCTGAATAAAATAATGATGTTGCTTAAGGGGTTTGCATTTATCTTTTACAAAAATATCTGCTCTATTCGAGAGTTTAAAAAGGTCAAAAGGTGAGAAAGCGATGCAAACTTCTTTATGAGACATCAAAGACAGTCTTCTGTCTTTGCAATTTTATTGCTGTGTGAGCGCTGGGTGAAGAGACTAAGTAAATGCAAATGCATTATATTTATAGCCTATTTTGTATGCATTCATTTGGTGTACGTTCTTTCTGGCACCTCGGCTCCACTCTCCTGGGGAGGGTGGGAGACAGTTCATCTTCCGGTGAGCAAACAACGGCCTCAAATATTCAGCATCTTTCGAAGACTGATGTTCTCTGGGCTAAGCTTTCCCATACTACGGAGAGGTGAGCGGACACACTTTCAAACAAACTGATGGCTACAAAGCCGTTTTCAAGGTTATAAGATTTCCACTGAGGTTTTACTTAATCCCAATCAATCTTAATGCTGTATGTTAATGCTGACCGACAGAAATTGGGAAATTGCATTTAAAGGGACCAAAGGGGGTGAGATTTTATAATCGTTTGCAAGCCAGGGGTCGCACAGTGGAGACATCCTGAAAGTTGAGAGGGACAACATCAGACTAAAACACACACATGGACTAATGATTAATTTGATCTTTATGACAGCTGTTAGTAGAGGCTCAAGTCTCATAAACCTTTCCCCAAAGAACTGGAGGCGACGAGGTGAAAACGAGACAGTAATAAAATGTTAATCATATTTAATGACGGTGAGCTCTGCGGTGGTGCTGCTCACGCTCTCCCAACTGTCCATCACTCACATTACTGCAGAGGAGTATACGTGTTTGGATTAAAAAGAAATGATGGGGGCTGCTGATGTTTTATCTTTCCAAAGTGTCTACATGGAAAGACGGTCGTCTCTGAAGCGATCAACGATCTAATTAAATAGAGAAACATTTTGAGGATAATGAGTCTTGTAGCATCAGTGTAGTCATCATAATTAAATCGTTTCATAGCCAGCTGAAGTTTTTTTTTTCTACAAATGGCTAATTTCTGCTCCTGCTACTCTTTTTAAGCTAAACAAGATAAAACTAGAATGGAACTCAGCAGAGCCCCATACATCCACAGAGGCTAAACAGTCTTCAATTGGCTCAATGCTTAACTGTAGACCTTTACAGATACCCACCGCTTTCATATGCAAAGATTTCATTAAAATTCATGCATTATTCAATCAGGAAATGTTGAAAAAAAACATTTTGCCCATCCATCCATTTTCCTCCGCTTATCCGGGTCCGGGTTGCGGGGGCAGCAGCTTCAGTAGGGAAGTCCAGACTTCCCGGTCCCCAGCGACCTCTTCCAGCTCCACCGGGAGGACACCAAGGCGTTCCCAGGCCAGCTGTGAGACATAGTCCCTCCAGCGTGTCCTAGGCCTTCCCGGGGGCCTTCTCCCGACTGGGCATGCCGAAACACCACACCAGGGAGGCGGCCGGGAGGCTTCCGGACTAGATGCCCGAGCCACCTCAACTGGCTCCTCACGATGTGAAGGAGCAGCGGCTCTACTCTGAGCTCCTCCCGGATGGCCGAGCTCCTCACCCTTTTTTGCCATTTTGCCATTTAAGCAAAAGTGAAAAGAAAATGTGAATTACTCCAAAGAAAGTATATAAAGTTACATAGAAATTGCTTAAGGTTTTTTTTAATCAAGCTGATAACAGTAAAAACAATCACATCTTTGCCGGAAGCAAATGTCGATCAAGTGTCGACCAAAAATGACCATGAGACACGTCTTCCATTTTTACAGAGATAATTTTACATGGAAAAGTTAACACCATGGTTATTGAAAACGTTGACTCAGGGCCCGCCCACACAGGAACATTTTTAGATTTTTATCGCTTCAGCCTTTGAAAATGTTTTTTTAATGGCTTTCAGAATAAAAAAATCTGACCATGCCACCTTGTTGTCGTGTGGACAAGAAAACCACTACTTTGTGAAAACGGTGATGTCACGGGTCCATCAAAGTTATGTGACCGGTTGTGTACTGCTGCCAAAAAGCCAACATAATATCTCAATATTTTGACAGGCATGACTACTAGTTGACATTGTACAGATACTTTATTATCTTATACTCCAAAATTACTTGCAGAAGTAATTCCACTTCAGTGTCAGTCTAGCAATCTGTAGAAGCAGACGACAACGGACATTATGCACATGCGTAAATTACTTGCGTGAACTTCCTGTGGATCACCAGTTATAATCTGACAGTTGTGATCAGAAAGAGCATTTTCATTGTAATACACAGACTGAAGTTTTTAGCATTTACATCATACTTACATACTTTTTCCACCAAGGGCCACATGCAGAAAAATCATGCAGAAAAAAAGGTTGCGCAGACCACTTTGATAATTTCTAAAGCAACACGTGTACATAGTTATTATATAGTTAGGTAGTTAAGTGCTGTTGAATAAATTAGACTATCATAAAAAAGTTCATGTATTCTAGTAATTCTATTCAAATGGTGAAATTAATGTCACACAGACTAATATATTACAAGTGTTTATTCCCTTAAATTTTGATGATTATAACTGACAGCTAATAAAATCCCCAAATTCAGTATCTCAGAAAATTAGAGTATTGTGAAAAGGTTCAATATTGAAAAAACATAACCTAATTAAAGACATTCAAATCAGCTAATTAACTCAAAACAACTGCAAATGCCTTTATATGGTCTCTCAGTCTAGTCCTGTAAGCTACACAATCACGGAAAAGACTGCTGACTTGAGAGTTGCCCAAAAGATGATTATTGATACCTTGCACAAGGAGGGCAAGACACAAAAGGTCATTGCTAAAGAAGCTGGCTGTTCACAGAGCTCTGCGTCCAACCATATTAACCTCACACACGGACGTATGCAAGACACTGGTTTCAGCTGTCGTAGTCCTTGTGTCAAGCCTCTCTTGAACAATAGATAGTCAAAACCGTCTCACCCCGGCTAAGGACAAAAATGATTGGACTGTTGCTGAGTGGGCCAAAGTTACCGGTATGTTTTCTGAAGAAAGTCAATTTTGCATTTCCTTTAGAAATCAAGGTCCCAGAGTCTGGAAGAAGAGAGGAGAGGCACAGAATACACGTTGCTTAAGAGGTTTATGAGGTTCACGATCAGTGCAGCCATCTGCCAAGAAGCACTTCATGCTTACCACTGCTGAACAACTTTATGGCAATGCAGATTTCATTTCCAACAGGAAATGTTACCTGCACACAGTGCCAAAAAATACTGTTCTGCTGCAGTAACTCAGGCAAAAGCAGCCCTGACCAAATATTAAATACTTTTCATGTTCATAGTTTTCAGTTGTTCCACATTAAGAAGCTAATTGCTGATGTTGAAACCATTAGCTTCACAACAGATGTGTGTTAATTCCACGACAGAAAATATATGATGTTACATATCGGTATCGGTTGATATCGGAATTGGAAATTGAATTAGACAATATTAGCATACCATCAAAAATGACAATATCGGATATTTCTAGTCATAACTAATATTAACATTTTTTGAAATAGTGAATTTGGAATTTTCATTAGTTTACAGTTATAATTATCAAAATTAAAATAATTATATATTTTTCAGTCTGTAATTAGTGTGTATAATATACAGGTTTCACTTTTATAAATTAACTTAGTCAAAACAATTTGGTCATATTTTAATTTATCGAACAGCATCAGTATATTTCAAGAAAAAAAACTTCTCAGCTTTGTGATATAGGTGACAACGCCTACTATTAAAATACTCTGGTCTTTACTCTTTTTCCCCTTTTAATTTTCCAAATATTTAAACTTTCTTCTTGAATAATATTTGTAAATTTGTTTTGCAACTTTACCCTCATCTGATTTTCCAATAATGATTAATTTTTTTTTTTTTTTTTGGTTTTTCATAATATTACAACTTTTAAAATTATCATACTTTTCCTTAATATTTCAACTCTATGCTATTAAAATGAAATTAGTTGTCCTCTAGTGATGATTGCTTATGACTGCAGGGAAGCTCAGCTTCCCTCGATATGTCTAAAAAGAAAGTGGTGAAATATGTATTGCGGTGTGTACATTTCATTGACTAAATATTAGCTACAATACCTTCATTTTTTGTTCAGAGTCAGCTACTTATCACAGGTAACTAACACGACTTCCTTTTGATTCAACCCTGCACAGTGTTTTGATAAAGACTTACACAGTCGGACGCTGAGCGTCTATTGACTTCGATGGGGAAGCATAGCTGGACTGCCATTGGATAAATGTTGGATTTTGTCCCGCTCATTGGGTGCTAAATTTCACTGGGAGTCTATGGGCAGTGGGCTGGCCGGACGTTCTGTTCGGCATGATGATTGGGTGACCTGTCTGAGGCGGGAGCTCATTTTGATTGACAGTAAAATGAGCGATCTTAAAGTATAAACATCCACCGGACATTTTCCAAGTTTTTCATTCCGTTGTTTTGAACCGATCCGGAGACTTTACCGATCCCAAGCAAATTTGTCTTTGTTAAAAAACAACTAGGAACGGGGGGTAGAATTTACATATAAATAAACACATTTTTAATGTAGGCCAGAAGGATTCCCCTCCTTAAAAGACCAGCAGCAGAAAAAACAGTTATTTCTCGTAAACATGCAACTTTTTTTGTTAGAATACTAATTTTTGCTCTTAATAGTTTGACTATGAGTAAAAAGACAGCTGTTTTTTATTTCTGCTGTTTTTTTGGATTTTGCCACTATTTTAATTTTTTGTTAATTTTCTTCCCGTAATTATGACTTTTTTTTTTTTAAACAATGTTTTGACTTTATTTTCAAAATATAACTTTTTCTGCAGCCTAATTTTCCAATTCTAAATTTATTTGTTATTTTGTTTGTTGCTCATCAAATTAGGACTGAAAAAAGTGCTGTTTTTTTACTTGTTTAAGTATTTTTTAGAATGTGCCTCGGGTCAATAAAAAAACCAGCCCCCCAGGCCGCACTGGTTCAAACAGACATTTTTTTAAACCCAATGGAATCTCTGTTAGTGTCATTAATCCTTTAATTAAGATCCAACTCTAATCGACGGCAATGACGAGCAGCGAGGGAGAAGGAGAAGAGACAGTGACAACTATGTTTTTTAAAGAACATGCATAGAACTACAGGAAGTCAAGGTTGCCACGGCGACTTGAGCAAAGGTAAAACGCATTATGGATCATGGAATGCATATTGGCTATCAATCAGCACTCGGATACAGAACTCATGCATGGACCCATCAGGCAATTGGTTGACCCAGACAGATTGATTGGCACTGGGAGAGGACGGGGGTGGGGTTGGGGGCGCTGCAGGCAGATAGTCAATAATTTGGTCTAAGGTTCATATAGACCCCAACGCGCTGATTTAATGGAGTGTCTGCAGAGGCAGGGTTAGACTGCCTGGTTGAGCATTAAGGGCAGAAGCCAATGAAAAGGTATAGACTTAAACTATGTATCCCATCAAACAATGAGAATATGTACCATAAAGAAAACATGCAAATTCTAATAATAAGGTCAACTGTCTTTTGAATGAGTAAAAATCCAAATGGGCAATTTTGGGCCCATGTCAAGATTTCAAGAACTGATACACACTGAGCAGGAAAACAACAAATAACAGTGACCTATGGCCTCAATGAAGCAAGAGCTTTAAGATGGAAACCGATGAATCGACGATACCACAAAGTATCCCTCCAGACAACAAAAGAGACAACAAAACGTCAAAGATGAGCTATGCTCAAAAAATGCCGTCATTAAAACTGAAGAAAGCAGCATAATTTTTGGCCCACCGAGATCTCAAGTACTGATACACACAAAAAGGGAAGAGGACATAAAAGCATAACATGAAGTTGAGTATTGACACAGTATTTGTACACAGGACATATGCACTGGGTCACGTTCAATAAATCCCACACATATGGAATAGCCGACAGGATGCATAACAAGCTGTGCACTGTTACTTGAACACGTACCACAAAGTTTAGTTTTAACACAGAAGTGAAATATCCAGTGCCAAACTTTTCAATGCATTAGATCTGTGCATGGAGCAAAACGCATACAAATGTTAATGCAGGGATCTTTTGTCAAGGCGAGAAAGAAGCATATTGAGTCGTACTGTGTACTCCCCCTTGCTGTCAAACAGCAAGCAGCACATTCCAGTAAATCACAACTAATTTCGGCCCTGCTTGACGCGCCTTCTAAAGTAGAAACACATGTAGTATTGCCCCTTGCCTTCCCTTCCTAGCCAGACAGCACTTCACTGAAGTCGCCGTCTCACTGCACTGTTAAGGATCACAACGCATATCATATGGTACTAATCATAATTAGTAATCAGGTTTGCACACATTAGATTGTTTCTGCATGTATTTTAACAAAAAACAACAAAACATAATGTACACTATGTGTGTTTCTGTTCACTCTGGAACACACAAACTGGCTGAAAACTCAAGATTCTTTCCAATTGCCTGCAGGAAGTGACAAAAATGTCACTCAACAGCCATCCCTCATTTATCGCGGTTAATTGTCTCCAGCTCCAACCGCGATTGGTGAGTTTCCATGAAGTAATAATATTGGGAATATTTACATAGTTTTATTACGTTCTAAATCAGTTTTAACATTACTAGAGCCCTGTAGACATTAAATAACTCCCCTTGTTGTCGCCTTGATACTTGTATTATCTAATAAAGTACACATGATAAGCAATAATAAGACCTAGTCGTAAATGTCTCTTGGAGATTAATAAAATATCTATCTATCTAGAAACGCATTGGGAAGGTTCCTTCTTGTTGTAGTATCTTGAAGGTAATGTGGGCCGATCACATGGCATTGAAAAAATGCCAACATCAACATCATCGTCCATCCTCACAATGTCATTTGTTACTTGAGTGATATACAGGACAGCCAGTCTAACGTTAATCTGCCATGCATAGACGTACGCTCTCCATTCGATACTGCCACGTTTGTTTACACCACATTGCGCACGGCCTATGCACAGACTACAAGATCTCTGAAGTGACGCAAGTTAGGGTCACCACTTTAACAATAGCACTAGTTATCCTCCGATTTATTTATTCTAAACTTAAGAAAGGTTTGAATCAGAATGGGGGAAAAAAACAAAAAAGCCAATCACACCAATCATTTATTTGAACGACAGCGAGGGCCGACTGTATAAATCCCGATAGGGGTGCAATGATTCCATGAATAATTTGAGTAAATGGTTTACAAAAATAATGGAGGATTTCTTTCCTGCCCAGAAGAAATGCTTGTCACCAATGCAGAGGATGAAAAAGGAAGTGAAAGTTTGAGAGGCAAGAAAAAGCGACAAGGTGATGAAAAAGAAAGACAGCAAAATGTAAAAACGGACAGAAAATGTGTCTAAACAGCAAGCTGAACATCGTGACGTGTATCCGTTGTAACACGGCACTTGCATACCACACCAGCACGTCCTAGATGTTGCATCATCTCCCCCTGAATGGAGCTGAGCATCCGAGACCAGGTCAAATTAACCTTGCGCAAATCCATGATACTAAAGTACTAAAGTTCATATACAGTATGCAAGGTTTATTTCATCTGCAAAAAATACTTTTAACGCTGTGAGTTAAAGAGATGGAAAATAAAAACATTAAGTCCACTAATCAGTATCTGCCCGTTTCTAGCAGACAAGCAAGTACAGTATGTATCTCACTGGCTTAGTCAAGAGAGTGTTCGTTATTCTTATTCGTTGTAGAAAATGAATGAATGAATGAACTTGAAAAAATAACATTTCTATTTAACTGCTCATTACAGAACCAAATCTGTAGTTCTAAGTCATTGCAGAAAAAAATGGACTGGGTTATGTTAGCAGTGACAATAACGGTGTTAGTGTTGCCATTTCTAAGTCCCAGAAGTCAGTGAAGGCACCTTCAGGAACAGGGTGTGACAGTAATGTGTGATTGGTGAAAAACAAGGAACTCTTGTTTGCACAGGTTGCATGTGTCATGTGAACACACTGTTATTGCACACCTTACAATCAGAAAACAAAAGTTGAATAATTTCATCCTTTTGCAATATTACTGCAAATAAAATCTCTGACATTGTCAATCAACAGTTTTGAGAGTGTAAAAATAGTAAACAATACATTGCACTCATCTTTCCTGACATGTACTTGGGAGCTGTCACTTTACATAATTACTAATCACTGCTAGTTTTCCGTTCATTAGCAGCCATATAGTAATGAAGGACAGAAGTGCTTTTGTCGTGACGCTTCCTCAAAGGTACAATAACGTTCTGGTTTTGGTTGGTTGTTGTGACACATTTCCTCTTTACCACCTCTTGGGAAACGTTAACGACATTCATCTTTTATATGCTGACTGGGCTGAGGTCTTGCAATTTAGACTGCACATCTTCAGCGGGTTACACTTCAGAGGTTCCACTACACTTTATAACAAATGGCCCTGGTCCCGTCTATGTCAGATTTAGTAATGCATCCTTTTTTTCAAGTCTTGGTGCATAGTAGGCTGCACGGTGGATGAGTGGTTAGCACATTGGCCACACAGTCAGGAGATCTGGAAGACCTGGGTTTCAGATCTCCGTTAGGCATCTCTGTGTGGAGTTTGCATGTTCTCCCTGTGCGTGTGTGGGTTTTCTCCGGCTACTCCGGTTTCCTCCCACGTTCCAAAAACATGCATGTTAGGTTAATTGGCGACTCTAAATTGTCCATCAGAGTATGAATGTGAGTGTGAATGTTTTTTTGTTTATATGTGTCCTGCGATTGACTGGCGACCAGTCCAGGGTGTACCCCGCCTCTCGCCCAAAGCCAGCTGGGATAGGCTCCAGCATCCCCGTGACCCTAATGAGGATAAGCGGTATAGAAAACGAATGAATGATGCATAGTACTGTAGTAGTATGCTCAGCTTTACTTTTCCATTTCCTATGACTCCCAAACACGCTAAGATGGGCTGCATGGTTTCAGTCATGTAAAGGGACAAGAAGTACTGTGACTGGAAATTAGCCTGGTATGCTTTGATGATGTGAACCTAAGTCTCTGCAGAAGAGTGGTCTGGCACTTCGGCCAAGAAGTACATGATCCTTCTCGAGAAGTTCTGACATTAGAGTCCACGTGATTTTTGTTTTTTCCACCACCCACTTTGACGGTCAGGGCTAAGCTAATACTTGTGTTTGTAAGTAAAACACCCCTAATAAAAACAAAAACTATACTGCGGTGCGGCACAAGCAGATAACAGACTTAAACCATAACAAATATTTGTGTCCTATGTGTAAACCCTGCTCTTAATCCATAATAGTTCTGGACAACAACAATTATTTGCTTTGATAGTACAAAAAGAGAGAGGTGAATGTACGTTTGTCCATTTGGTAGGACAGTTCATTTTTCTAACCACAAATACGTCCCAAATATTTTCTCTTTTCCCTGTCTCTTAGCAACTGGAGAACCATTTTCCAGTGACATCAGGGCAGGCAGCGAGAGAACCAGCCCTTCTTCCTTTTAAGAAGCTGGTTTCAATGAAGTCACAAATTAGATTTCACTGTATATACAACACAAGCAGATGTGCCTGCACAAACTTAAGGGGCAGAGTGAAAACTTGAAATGTTGCAAAACATCATGAGTCAACCCAATATCAGAGCAAGGTGATACTTTGAACTATTAAAAAAAACCTTGAATGTCTGAATGTCTCAGTTTTCTTTCCCCCCCCCCCCCTTCTTTTTGCTGTCTGCAGTGAAGTGTGGAGCCTGCATTCCTGTGTTGACATTATCTGGCAGAGTAGAGCTGTTAAGGCAAAAGGACTGACTGTCTGACATCTGACATCACTACATTAAAACCTTCCCTCTCACTCAGCCAGGCGTGTGTGTGTGTATGTGAATGTACGTGTTTTCCATGCGTCATTACCGTCGGTCATTCCTCCTGCGTCGGAAGAGCTTTTTGGTGTGCGCGATCTCAGCCTCATTAGGAAGGGGTGGGAATACCTGTTAGGAACAAATCATAGAGACAGCTGCTGTCAAGAGCAGCACTGTGCAGTATATCACTGTGTGGAAACTTTCTATAGAAGTAAAAGTGCATTGGAAACAGGCTTGTTATATGACAACCTCTGTGACTTCTTTCCCCTTCAGCAAGCTTGCCTTGGGACGGCATGAAATTGAATAGGAAGCACTTGATTTATGTATACATCTTTTGTAAGTTACAGACTTCTGAACAACTTACTAAAAGCCCAACTAAAATGTATTCGTTTTAATGTTGCACTTTTACAGTTTAAAAAAAAATATATATTGTTTAATAAATTGTGCTTGTTTGAGGTTAAATATGACTCGTTATTCATCAAAAAATATACATATTGAAGCATTTTTTGCCTGTATTAAGCATTTTTAAGCATATAAATGGCTACATGAAGTAAGATACATGCACAGTGGTACCTAAGCTAATGAGGTACCATTCAAAAATAAAGTTTTTGGTAAAATTTTACCTCGGTTTATGCTTGCCTGCTTGGTTAGCGTGCAATACTGCAGACAAATGGTCGTATTTGTCCTTGGATTACTTATTGGATTGCGCCCAAGATGTCTTAAATGGCTTATTTTCTCTGATTGTATTTACTATATTCGATAAAACAAATGCAAAAGAGATAATATGGGTGTTATTTCATGTCTAGAGGGCTCTAACAAAAATAAAAATAAATAATATTTAGAGGATTGTTAACCGCTTTTCTATGCTATACCTGTGATAAATCAAGTATCATATTTACCTGTCACAGTCAGGTCTGGAAACAATTAACTGCAATAAACAAGGTATTTTTGTACCCGTCTTATTTTAGAATGTTTTTAGGACAAATATACTGTCTTCTATTTGGGTCACTGTGGTAATTGTCAGGCTACTATTCCACCTACTGATAGGTGTGGTCTCCTAATCATGCAAATCTAGCTATAAGCCATGAAACATGAGCGTTGCCAATTACACGGCACACTTCATCTGTCAATGTGTGTCATTGCCATGGTTACAAGAAGGCCTGTCACCAGTGCCTGCTTTACAAGACTAATGCACTTCCATGTCTTACTGGTATGATTATATGAAAATCTCAGTCCATCTTCAAGAAACCAGAATGTAGCTTCTAGAAAAAAAATACTCCAGTTGTCTTCTTTGCTGTAAATGCCACAACTCCTCTATAGATCAGAGATGATCTGTGCTCTGAGCTACCGTCCTGGACTTTATGGCCTCCCTTAAGCCTTGTCATCTTTATAGCGGCGGTTCTCCAAACCAAGGGTCAGTGTCAAGACGGCATTATCTGGAGGTCAAGCATGGCTGCACCATCATTCTCATTCAGAGAGCCTTGATGATCGAGGCAAGTGTTGACTCATCAGATTGTTAAGGTGCAGCACAGGCCCTGCATTAGGCACACGCAACCTAATGTGATCCAGTACAAGTGATGCACTGACATATCTGCTTTACAAAAGATATTACCGCTTTGCTGCAAATATGAATATCCTATTCATAGGCAGCAACTAGTACGTTTACATCCAATTGACACACACGCCGGCTGTCCCGGCCCGCAGCAAGGTACCTCATATGACATGGATTGCGAGTAGGACCGGCTAGGTGGCAGCAAGAGGGGGTGCACAGCCATCAAAAAACACTTCTAATTTTTGTCTGTGTCAGTATGAGTGCACACAATGATCGAAAAGAACATTAGGAGACCGGAAAAGGGGATCCATGTATTGGGAACTTCTGAACGAGGTTAACAAGTGACGTGCTAATGGGAATGAAGAGGGTAGTGATGAAAGTAGAAAGCCCCTTCACCCGATGGTTTGCCATGAAACCACGAGTGCACATTCAGACAGAAAATAGAGGTGCATTATCAATTCAAGAGGAGGATGAGTGTCTTGGTACAGGTGCACACAGTGGGAGGGAATGATTTCCTGAGGATTCTTTTCGGAGTTGGAGGTCAATGTGCTCTAGGACGATCAGACAGCCATAGATCACAAAGCGCTTAATTTGACTATGTGGATTCAATCCTTCAGAGATGCAAGTCTTGAAGAGGTTGCAAGATGGTCAAAAAGAACACTGGGTGAAGTTGCAATTTTAAGATTATTGTATAGGACATATAGTAGGTGTAAAGAGTTTACTGGGGTGACAGCCTTCACTTAAAATATATATATATATATGACATTTACTATATTGCGTATAAATTATAATTTGGTTACAAAATTATATTTTTATAAATTACCCAAAAACAAAGTATTAAAATAATTAGGACACTATGATTTCTGCGTTAACAGAATCGTGGAATTTACTGTTAAACGTGGAATCTGACTACATCTTTCCTTAATCACCAGCACAGATTTTGTAGATATGTGTGTATACCATTAGAAAAATTAACCAAGTTACATTCATTTTTCAATTACTGGGTAAAATTGTATTGCATCAGTAATTGTACGCTTTTTGCATTTAATTAAACAGACCTCTTATTCACTAACCCAAAAATCTCACACACTATGCTGGCAAAAATAAGTGTAAAGTGTAAAAAAAAGAATTCTAATAAGTTAAAACAGAAATAACAATTTTGGGAAAAAATAAAACGGATTTCGTATAACACTATATATTAGGGATGAAGTGTGCGTCTGTGCAAAAACCTCTATTTATGATAAGACAGTATGTTACACATAATTGAACGTAATTATTAAAAATATGACATGTAATTTTATACATCTTGCACAGGCCAAAGGTTTGGACACAACACATTCATCAGTAAGTAACACTGACATGGTAGTGAAAATCTACTTCATGGAGGTCAATGACAGAACATAAAAAAAACATAAGACATAAATATAGGGCATTTTAGAGTTATTGCACACTTTCATTCATAGTTTTGAGAATCTACAATGTAAATATTCCAATGTAAATATTTCAACAAAAAAACGCATTGAATGAGAAGGTGTATAAAACACCAACTTTTGTGGAATTTTACTCTATTGGTCAACTTGGTATGCCTCACCTGTGAGGTGGATAAATTTTCCCTCATGTTACGCTGTATATAATTAGTAATTGTTAACAATATTAAAATTTGATAAATATGCAGAGTGTATTTGGCATAAGTATTTATAAATATTGGTGAAACATTAAATATTGGCATATATTAGGGACAAAGCAATTTTACAATGTATTATTTACATAATATTATTGTAAAAATCCAATCATAAACAATGATTGATGATCATTACTATGAATAATATTGCTACAGTACATAATAAGAATAATAAAATAAACCTTCCATTAAACTTCACCGTGAATTTCAGCTTTACCGGTTAGCCGAGACGATATAGCAACATAGCTCCACGGAAACAAAGTGTTCACTTTTGAAAAGGCGATTAAAAATCTAACTATATGGTAATATCTCATGCATACCAAGAAAAGTCTTGACCTCAAAACTATTGTTAATCCCTTCAATTAAAAGATGCCACTGGGCTTGTCAAAAGGGGTATGAGTAACACGGAAGGGAAGCAAGGAAGCGGGGAACCCGGGCATGGAAACATGCATAGAAATGGACACTAACCCTTATAGAACTTTCTCTGCGGTAGCACAAAAAGTAAAGTAAATTGTCTTCCCGTCCCGTCAAGTGGATAACAATTCAGGCATCATGCTTCGTCGGTTCGCCATTGTTTCCCTCTCTCTGGCTTATTTATGTTGCCAGGGAACTCGGCCAAAAGCGATAAATATAAAAAGTGCCCCAGGAGTGGCATTACAGGACAGGTTGTTGAGAGCAGTGAGGGTTGGAGGAGGTAGGGTGGGAGAAGTAGTGCAGCAATGACAACACGAGTGATTGTAAATTTAAGGCAGTGAGCACATAAAAGCTAGAGGGAGACACTAAAGTACAACATTTTTCCCACATTCCAGACTGGATGAATCACACCAGTTTCCATCTAAAAATTAGATACATGAAAACACATCTACTGTACATGCAGGAAGGTTCATACCAACAGTGCGGTGTTTAAAATATTTATAAGTAGAATCGTTAATGTTTTGACAGGTATACACAGTCATGTGGACCAGCCATGCAAAAGTCACACACCCGTGGACTCTGTAGTGCCGGTCCCAAGCCCAGATAAATAGTGAGGGTTACGTCAGGAAGTGCGTCGGGCGTAAAACTTTCCCAAACAAATATGCAAATCAGGTTTTTCATTCTAGAACGATCGTGGCCCCGGTGAACAATGACAGTCACTGGCATTGTTCACTGACTGGGTGCCGGCAGTGACTATGCTACTGTTGGACAAAGACAAAGACGGGGAAGACGTTTCAGGAAGAGACAAAGAAATGAGGAAAGGCAGCAGTGAGAGTAGTGCATCTGAAAGTTGGCACTATGAAAGGAAAGAGTGGGATGATAGCCGACATAATGGAGAGAGGAAAAATGTATACAGTGCATCCAAGAGACCAGATGGAAAGACAGCAAGGCTAGAAGCATCGGTGTGATGTCCTAAAAGAAGCGTATGCAAACCAGGAGTCTCAAAATCTCGGCCTGCGGGCCATTCAGGAGTTTAGAATACCTCCAATTGCAGTGGCAACACAAAAAATACAACATGCAACACTATTACTGCTACTACAAGGAATTTTTTTTAAACTACTGTTAACTTTATATACTTAACTTTTTGCAAAACAAGCACAGGTGTATGGAGGTAAACCATGCCACAACCTTGCAAACACACAAAATATGTTTTACTCATGCCCAAAGATTCACAAACTACAGTTTGCAGATATAAAACATCATTCACAAATGAATGCATTTTGTTTTGCAAATACAAACAATGTACCTCTCAAACAAATACATCTTGCTTCAGAAACAAATACAGCACCTTTTACACATACACTACAAAAGGACATAATTCTTCAATTATAAACAATACACTTCAAATACGAACTAACTACAAAAAGAACATCCTTTAAGTATAAAAACAGAACAACCCTTTGAGTACAAAAACCTATCCCATGACTTTGGGCACAATCTTACCACCGTCGGGTGACTTTTGGCACTAATTGCAGGTCTACATGCAAATGGCTCCAGATTCACACTGAGTGAAAGTCAAATATATTCACCTATTCAAACGTCTGCGATCAATAGCTCCCAAGCGAACGTTTGACGGGAAACAATACCTCTTTCCAACTGTGGTAAGACAGACAACGAGAAACAGCCAATTGCTATAATCAAAAGGAGCAGTCTTACGTATGGTCTACAGTCTTACGTATGATTAAAACTGACCTCTATGAGCAGACAGCAGGGACTGCCTACAAATGCCTATACCAAAAAGAAACAACGAGCATTCAATCATTTAAATTCTGCTAAATGTAGTGCCACCAAACTCACCTCACACATTAATTGGATCCTACTGGTTTTACTGCAGCAATTCATTTGGAAAAAGATTACATACAGTAGTTTGGGTGAACGTGAAACGCTGAACATACCAAAACAGGAGCTCCTACTGTCTTGCCTATTTTTTTTTCTCAAATACGCCACACGTATACACAGTTATTAAAATAAGATCCCATAAGTCAGATTGAGTTGAAATTTCTCACACATGGTGCACGTGCCTGCAAGATCTGAGTAAGATTGGTTGAAAACCATGGGCGCCCATCAAGCAAAAATGCTTGTCAACTTGGCAAACAAGTGCTCTGAAGTAATAAACCATTTCATCTAATAATTGTAAAACTATCTGTATTAAAGGTATGCTAGCATGCCTTCCAGAGAATGTTGAGCACGACCCACAGGAAGCGCCACAAATGTCATTTACAGTCCTTAGTTTTAAACGTGACTGTATACTGTAAAGATTTATTTACATTTTTGCTTGTGGATCAAAAGCTTTTACAGTATTTACGGATTTTCGGCTTCTTCTCAGAGAAAGTTGACTTCTAATTTAGACTGCTTAAATCACAAATCTTCCTCTTGGTATCATAAAAGGTATTAAATATCGCTATTTTTCAATATGAAGTAAACGTTGCCGTCCTCTTAGACTGACAGTAGAATGCCATGTACAGCGTGTCTATACAGAGTCCAGCCTGCACATGTCAGGAATCACGTCAACGCGATGAATTTCTCCGATTGTTTTCTTGTAAAATCCCTGTAGTATGGGATTCCTCGTAGCGCGGGATTTGCTCAGTGTTTGATGATCACTACTTTAGGCCCTTTTGATCTAATGACGCTCACTGCCTTACAGAAAGAGGAGATTTAGGGCCATCACGATCAGGTACAGTGGGTGATCAGTGATAAGAGGCAAAAGATGCGAGGTCTTGACATCCATGTCTCATTTAATAGACGTGATCTGAGGCCAGTGCTACAGTGGAGCGCTGACAGATAGACAGGTACATCAAAGAAACCCAGCGGCCTGGCTGCAGGAGACGGCGCCATTGTTGGATCAAAGTGCCAGAGAGGGGAAAAAAGGTGGGGGGGTGTAGTACCCTATAGAAATGTAATCATGTGACACCCAAAGCTGCAGAAGCAGCTTTCTTGCACTCGCCCTCTGTTCTTGCCACCACTGCAAACAAGACTTCAATCATATGTGCTCTTCTGTGCAAAAAAATTGATACAACGTTTATATTACGTGATCCGATGCAGAGATATTATGTCGTATAGTTGGAGGTTCAGGTCGAAACAGACAAGGGGTTACGCTGCAGAAGTGGCCTGTCCATAGGTAATGCAGGATCAGGAGCTGGGACAATAGCAGGAAGAGACCACAGGGTGGTGGCTACCGGTCACCATGACACCCCCTCCCTCTTACTGGATGTTGTTCCACTGACCAACAACTTTTGAAGGATGTGGTGAGATCGTGAAGGACGTCAAGCCGAGCGGAGGGAGGATGAGAAGAGTGGAGATGAGTGGTCGGGATGTCAAATAGAAAGAGAGATGAAGTCCGATTGTTTGGAGCCGGGGGGCATAAAAGACAGGTATGAGGTAAATGGTGCTGTGGAATGCAGTTGACAGCTGGCAGGCACACACTGCCACAAAGAGTCTAACCCGCCCCCGGCGTCCCTTCTGAATACAAGGCCTGCTCTGCGGCACGTACGCGTCCAGACGGAGGGGCCAAATAGTCTGCAACATATTTTAGCTCCGGGTCTTGCTTTGTTCACTGGCCAGAGACCGGATATCTCCTCAATGCCTGGCCACTGTCTCTCCTACTCACCCCTTGGTCTCACCTAACCTTCCCTTTCTGGTGCCTGACATTCTTTAACACTGTAATGCTGTCCCTGACAGAACGCTAGAACAAGGCTGGTCATTCTATAACTCAGGGGTCACCGACGGTTTTTCTTGTGAGAGCTACTTTTACAAAACAATAATGGCCCAGAGCTGCTAATTTTTGCAACATTCATTTTCATAGCTTATTTCAAACCAAATATTCTTGTGTTACCAGAACATTAACAAAATGCTGCTATCCACAACTCGCATTTTGTACTTCAGAATGCGTTTCTTTCTAGTGTTCTAACATTCTTAAATGACAACCTGAATGCAAAGCAGGCTTGCGGGCGCCATTTGGTCACATTGGTGACCCCTGCTATAACCGCTTCCATAAAAGTACAGTAGGTGTGTAGATACCACCAGCAGCAATTTACATTACCGTATAGCATCTCAAAGTACAATATTACAATAATGAAACTTAGATATACTTTCAATTAGTCAGCGTACAATCTTGTATTACTGCATACCGCAATGTATCCCACAGGGCATGCTGTTTGTTATGATACTATATACTTATGTTACATAAAAATGTTACAATAATTACTTTATGAATGTAAAAATCATCTAAAATGAAACTCTGACATGCCTTTTGAATTCCAAAGGAATGGTTGTTAAGGGTAAAAGAAATTAAATTGTGACCTGTGTTTGGTTTGGCCTATCATCCACACAAGCCCGCCTGTTTTACGGCACTAAAAACAAAGGTTTCCAAAACCTCCCGCCAAAGTGTAGATTTGGAGAAAAATTTCCAAACGTCACCGCCTGCGCCAAAGTATGCCGTGACGTCACACATGCGACCTGTATTTACATCAGCAACAACATGGATGTTGACTTTGTATTCTACAACAGCGTTTAGAAGTAATCCTACCTCCTCGTCAGTCCACACGAACCAGCCTGGCGCCACAATTTATGTTTTGTGGAAGCGACGGGATGACAGAGGATGATTCTGATTGGATAGAATTTGTGTAACTCTTGCCACCTACAGGCTTGGCATGCTTATACTGTGGTTCCCAGTGCATTTATGCAGTTACGGTAGTATGTTTGTTCTGTGTAGAGGGAGAAATATGCGGTTTTACAAATAACCTGCTATGTGTGGACAAGGCCTTAGATACAATTATAAAATTTAAAAAAATCTTTCAAATCAAATCAGCAGGAGAAAATTTGTAACATTTTCATCCGATGAGCAATGAAAATAGAAGATTTTAACTGTTCTGTTTATGTCTTGTCAGATGACTCAATTTGCATTTAAGAGATGTTCAAATGTCCGATAAACCAAATATATGCTGAAACAGATTCTCCTACTAACCTGGGCTGCTGATGATGGTTGAATCATTTGAATTTGAACAATCGTGGTTCCGATTCTGATTTCTCATTTCAATTCTGATGCTTCTAAGTTTGCATGGTTTAAATGAGGGTGCTGACCAGAGTTCTTTTTAGATGGAATGCCTGAAATTCCCCGTACATTTTTTAATGATTTGCACTTTTTATAAAACACAAATCATAGATCTTTTCACAAAAGTACATGTTCACAAAAAGGCGCACTTTTGAGAAGATAATGAAAAGACATTTCCACTTATGCTGTTGTTTATGTGTTAGTGTTTGGGTGATGCACTTAAACATGCGATAACCATCCATCCATTTTCCTCCGCTTGTCCGGGTCGCAGGGGCAGCAGCTTCAGTAGGGAAGTCCAGACTTCCCGGTCCCCAGCGACCTCTTCCAGCTCCATCGGGAGGACACCAAGGCGTTCCCAGGCCAGCTGTGAGACATACTCCCTCCAGCGTGCCCTAGGTCTTCCCCGGGCCTTCTCCCGACTGGGCATGCCCAAAACACCTCACCAGGGAGGCATCCGGACTAGATGCCCGAGCCACCTCAACTGGCTCCTCTCGATGTGAAGGAGCAGCGGCTCTACTCTGAGCTCCTCCCGGATGGCCGAGCTCCTCACCCTATCTCTTAGGGTGAGTCCAGCCACCCTACGAAGGAAACTCATTTCCGCCGCTTGTATTCGCGATCTCATTCTTTCGCTCATGACTGCGATAACCTGGGTGGAGAATATCAAACAAGAGGTCGCTGGGGACCGGGAAATCTGGACTTCCCTACTGAAGCTGCTGCCCCTGCGACCCAGACAAGCAGAGGAAAATGGATGGATGTTTATCGCATGTTTAAGTGCATCACCCAAACACTAACACAAATGTTTGTCTATTAGGTATAAGTTTTGAACTATGATTCCGGGAGAATCTCAGTGTTAGTCCCTGTTTACGTCAACGCCTAACTCTACTGATGATGGCTGTCAACTTACTGTTCATGCCATCCTCAGTGAACATAGGAACATTAAGGTCATCTTGACCCCATCTTTCATTTGTGACCTACATGAATAACTGGAAGTGGCGTTCTTGGCACATGAACTATACAATGAGGAAAAACCATCCCATAGTGGAGCATGCAGGCCAGTCTTGACTTAAGCAGTACAACATGTTGGTCCAAAAGCCAAGGGGGCAGGAAACAAGGAAGGTAGTGGAACAAATGGAAGACGCTCAGGCTCACAGACAGAGGGGAAGGAAGAAAGGGTGACATTGTTGAACTGAGGCGACCTCCTGACACCCCGGTGAAACACAAATCACCTTGGATTCAACAATGAGTAAATGGTACACAAGAGATAACATTGTGCAAAATCTTGTTCACACATGTGTCATGCACACATATTGTGTTCAGTGATTTAGGGAATCTGGGAGCATGCACAGAAGCTGAAATAAAGTGTACTTGTACCAACTAGACTAGTTTTACAAGCATACAACCACGTGGGGGCAGTAGTTAGCCATGGCGCCATGGCGCAGATGCAACTCACTTTAATGATTAGCCACCAGGTGTCCCCAAAGTCTTACTTAAAGGCAGCCTGTCGTAACTTGAAAGAAAAGCAATGTGTAGAAACCTTTATATAATATGGAGGAATTATATTAAAGCTGCATGATTGGATACCTGATTTGTTTTTTTACAGTCAAAAAAGCAAGAATGGATACCTAATATGCTTCTTTTTTTTTTTTTTTTTTTTTTTTACCAGTGATCCCTTCTTTTTTAATTATCATTGAAATGCTATGTGCAAGGTTTTGTCAAGTATTTTCCCCATTTGTCCACTACCGGTCGCTGTCTGCATGACATTTATGACGAGTTCACTGTTGGGAAGACGCAATCACAAAACCAATGCAGTTTCTCCAAACATGTCTTAGTGGGGGTGACTTTTTACGTTACAGAAAATTGGACAGCAAACAAGACGAGCGGGAAAAATTTGTGACTCACAGAGCGCAATTGGGGCAGGAACCTCTCTATGTCATTCATGTCTATGCCATCATCTTCCTCAAACTTGTCTTTGCTCATCCTGCAGCAGAACACACAGAATGATCACCGTCAGGGATTGCATCAAGGAGCACAAAGCATTTCGAAACATTACCAAGAAAGCATGCCAGAAACAGCAAGACTGCCGATGTTAGGTTGACATCAAGACAGGAGACCTTACCCCTCTCTGTCGATGTGTGGAAAATGCTTTGGTGCGGCCCTTAAGTGTTTCCTGTGGAAGTGGCTGAAGTCCAGCTTCTCAGGCTGCATATCCCAACCTGTACCACTGCAACAAAAAGACACAACATAAAGTTAATTTCATGACAAAGTCCATAGTAAATAGTACAGTAGAGTATGCGCAAACATACAGTGATTCCTTAAAAAGGAGCACACAGGGCGTATATGATAAGCAAGGGACATACCCGCATGAGTCCATGGTGTTAGCAGCCCATATGTCTGTGCCCAGGATATCAAAGGATCCATCTCTGTTGGAGATGCCATTCTACACAGCAAACGACAGGTAGGAAAAACAGGATGTCACAATATCATCATATAGCCTAGTTTGCTAATGTACAGTATCTCACACATATGGAATACTTGACCTTAGCTCAAAATATTACTGATTTTGTTGATTTATTAGTTAGGATGTCACATGAAACATCATAGCAGCATTGTGCATGTTTAATTTCAACAAAGCATCTTCCTTGTGGTCAAAATGCCCAAAGCCAAAGCAACGTCTTCTAGTTGGCAGTTCCTTCTCCACACTGTCCTTACCCTTTTTTTCTCATTTAGTGCCTCCTTCCTGCTCTTTGCACATTCTCAACCTGCAGCTATGAGAAAATATAGACTCACCTTTCTTTTTTGCATGAGCGTCTTAGGTAGGTCCTTTGCAAATAGAGGAATTAATAAAGCTGTATGGAGGTTATCCCCGCTTTTGCACGGTGTCCCACAGGACACAGCGGGACCAAATAGTAACATGACTGCTTCACAGATGCCAGAAGTGGTGGTGACAATGCATACCCATTCGGGACGATGTGAGCTGCGACCAATGCGCATACTACTGTATTGTCGTGCTCTAGCTGTAAACAGTACTTAACAGGGGGTAAAAAAAAGTCATGAGGGAGCGTAGTCATTTTGTGCCAATGCGTGCCATTTTTGCTCTAGTCTCCAAGCCTTTCAGGCGTGCCATAAAGAAATAAATGCTAGAGCAAATTGTAGGACAATGAGGAGGCAAAGAGCGTACAAGTGTAAACGCCACTTTACAAATCGCTCCTGCCAGCAATAACAAGAAAGCAAGCAAACACTGTACAACTAAATACAATGCATTTACGCCAAATCAGAATTACACTTTGGCAGCACATGTGTGATCCAGGTACCTTAGAGGAGCATTTGAACTGGTTGTTTCTGCCACGGCTGCCAGATCGGGAACCAGAACCTGGTCTTGATCCAGAACTGGGCCTGGAACCTGTGCTGCCATTACTGCTGTGCTCCCACTCATCCTGCACACAGAGAAAAAAAAGGAAGTGTTTGGTTGTGCAGTATTCTGGGAGGACCATAGCATTACACTATACACTTACAATTACTGGCTTGGAAAAATCCCCCCCCTGGGATGACGTCCAGCTGTCATCTTTGCTGTAGTTGCTTGTCCACTGGAAGAGAAAAACAATAAAAAAATACAATTTAAAAACCAGGCTTCACTACACATCTTAAAGGTCTGCAAGCTATTCCTTAATGTTACGTTGTTGTATCTGTATTGGTGTATTAGTATTGTAATATTTATTATCTTTCAGGATTTTTTTGTGTAACTTGTTTAGGCAGCAAACTAGCCAGAACTTGAAAAATACTTAAACCGCTTCTAAAATGAGGCTCTTGCCTGTGGCACCTTCCCATCATCGTCCTGCTCCAAGTCGCCATCCACCTTGTCTCCCAGAAGCCCTTGCACCTGGTACTCCAGCACATAGCTGTCAATGAAGCGCTCCAGCTCCTCAATCTCTTGCGAGCGCGTGCTCCCGGCCTCGGAAGACGCCGATGCCACTGATGAGTTCTCCATGGCAACTGGGGCAGCGGTGGATAGGCGAACAGAAGGGGAGAGTAGGGGGGAGGAAAGTGACCTGTGCGGGAAAGCAGGGAATGACTGTGTGAGCTGTGTCAGCAAAATACATTGTCTCATAACACTGGCGAATCTCTCACCTCATAATCCGAACACAACGAATCACCTTGCTGCTGTCAACAAGCATCCATAAGTGCACCATCTCTGCTCGGCACCCACGACAAGCCCGACCTTTAAACTTTATCAAATCCACCGTGCACTGCCCTGCTACTGTCAACATTCACCGGCATCACCATTAACCAACCTCGCCTGACTCAATGTTTGTTTTTCCAACTCTTTCACGACCGCCACCTCCTCGCTGCTCCTGTCAGGCGTTCTGCGCGTTCACCTGACCCCTGGCCGACAGGGAATCAGCTTCCTGCTTGGGTGCCAGTCACTACTAAGCTCCTTTACATCACAAGAGCCTGCAAAAGAGGATTTATCCCCCTAGAGCACGCAGAATGGTATCTGCTGAAGTTTGATGACCCGATGGGGAGTCCTGTGCATTTGTCTGGCTGCAGAACTGGTAACTACCACAATGGTAGTGACGGGCATCAATCAAGCAGGGGCAGGGCACTGCCACTAGGACCTAATATAAAAATATTAGGAATTGTTGTCCAGGATTGTGTGAAACAGATTGCTGATTACAGCAACTGAAGCAAATATTGGTTGCAAGCAGCAGAGGCACTGTGGATTATGTCTCAACTAAGGTTTCCTCCCACATTCTAAAAACATGCATGTTAGGTTACCTGGCAACATTAAATTGTCCATAGGTATAGGTGAGTGTGAATGTTTGTTTGTCTGGCCTGCGATTGACTGGCGACCAGTCCAGGGTGTACCATTTTGGTAAATTTGATCAAGTGGCCAGTCAAGTCCATACACAGAAAGGGACCCACTAATTGATCATTAATTTTGATCTGTCCCACTTTTCAGTGCATTTGGTGAGAGTGTCAGAGGTAAAACAAAAAACAAAAACTGCATGTTGCCTTTGCGAAAGAGGTGAAAAAGCGTATTATTATTATGACCTCTTCCCTCTTTTTTCCCCTATTTTTGCTGTTGTTTTTATTTTTGCGTGGGTTTTCTCCGAGTACTCCGGTTTCATCCCACATTCCAAAAACATGCATGTTAGGTTAATTGGTGACTCTAAATTGTCCATCGGTATGAATGTGAGTGTGAATAGCAGTATGTCCGTGATTATTCCAATAATATTTTGACTTTATTCTCATTAGATTACGCATTTTTTCCCACCCTAATTTTTTCACATATCACAACTTATTTTGTTTCTCATATTACGACTTGCCCTGTCACAATAATCAATTAATCGAACGATGAAGTCAATTATTTCGCCAGCTCCATAAATTGATGCATCCGTGTGTTTTTCTTGTGTCTTTACCACAAAGGCTGGATGACGAGAGGGCTCACTCTGCATCTGTTTGTGCGGATTGGATTGGGCAAAATGGAGAGAACAACCCATCCTCTCAGACATTCAGGATCTCTGTCCAAGTACATGGAGGCGGGGCTACTAGTGAGTGGATACACAAGCGTGTAGGGCCCTTTGAGTTCCACGTTAACGGAATCACGGAATTGGCCACTAAAAGCGGAATTTACCGTTAAAGGAGGGATCTTGCAGAAATTTATGGATGGCTCAGTCGTGACGTAAACTCATTACAAACAATAAACCACCTCCTCCCAAATTAAACATGTGAAATGGCCATAAACACTGGCAAAAGTTGGCGGAACCTCCTTTTACGCAGCATGTATATAAGATAGCGGGGTTATCTTAGTTTAGCATGATTGTGCGGTTGTGTGTGTGACTCGGGCTGGATGAGTATATTTTCACCACGTTGTGTTTTACCGCTTTAATGTAAGGAGCGTTTTACAATACCCAACGATGATGTGCAAATGTGAAAGAAGGCGAGAAGCATGTTTATGTTTGCACCCATCTCATTCAACAGGCATTCGTCCATTGATATCATCAACACAGAGAACACACTTCCGGCCTTCAAAATAAGAGCGCCGTTTGCCCACCAATCTCGTCTAAACTGTGTATACAAAATAAGCGTGTTACATATGCAGTTGGAATTGCATGGGTGACTACATCTTCCTTAATCATACGCACGAGCATTACAGTTTGTTGAAGATTTTGTTGCAATGTGTGCAGAGGCTGACAGCGCGAGCTAATACATCTAATCTGGTCTACGACAGACTGGCTGGCTTAGCAATCTCACGCGTAGCTTTTAGATGGAATTTGGCGGATTCTATTTCTGAGAGCAGGTTCATGGCGAGGGCTATAGCGGTTTATCCAAGCGTATCCTCCTTGAACACTGGGGTTTGTACATTTTGATTGGGTCCTAGGTTGATTTCCTGCTCAAACAAAAAGCTTTTTAAAAAACAATATAACAAGCAGGGTAAGAATGTTTTCTCATTTAAGTTATATCCACTAAAAGTAGGTACAGTCGTCCCTCGCCACATTGCAATGAGAATTGCACAGCTTCATTCTATCACAGTTTTTCTAGTATAATTAATAACTCCCGCTGTTTTGTAGTTGTATACAGCCTATTAAAGGTGTCGGCAACCTTTACTATCAAACGGGCCATTTTGCACCCTCTTGTACTAAAGAAAAATATTCTGGTGCCGCAAATGTAACATGAGCTTTAGACCAACAAAATACAACAAACAGAAGTGCAGTTTGCAAAGTCTTCTTGAGTCAGTCCTTTATTCATTTGTGTCAAATTCAAATGACATTTTGCTGAGATCAAACCAAGGAGGATGTCTTGACACTTCTAAATTAAATGTAGCTCGATGCTAATCCTCTTTATGTTGGAGCAGTAAGATGTGGCTTTACTCTTCATGCACCCATTTATGACTAAATATTTATTTTTGTGATGTTTTCATGGTTAGCTTACCACGGGGATTGCGTGCTCAGTAAGTCCCCTGCAGGTTAAGACAAGTATTTTAATGAGATTTTTTTAAAAATTAATGTTATAGTTTCACTTCAAACTCCAACATAATAAATACATTATTTTATGACATTTGACCAACTGGAAGTGGGGCACAATGGCGAGCGTCTGGTGGCCGGCCCCGGCACCCATTGGGCCCGGTCGGGCATAGCCCGAAAAGGTAATGTGGGTTCCGCCTCCCATGAGCTCACCACTCGTAGTAGGAGGGGCCAAAAGGGTCGGGTGCAAAGTGAGCTGGGTGGCGACCAAAGGCGGAGGCCTTGGCGGACCCTAACCCTGTCAATACGTGAAATGTCACTTCTCTCCCGGGGAAGGAGCCTGAGCTGGTGCGTGAGGTGGAAAAATTCCGGTTAGATATATAGTCATACTCACCTCAACCCACAGCAATGGCTCTGAAACCAGTCCTCTCGAGAGGGGCTGGACTTCATTCTACTCTGGTGTTGCCAGCAATGAGAGGCGAGAAATCCATGTGCTTATGGATTGTCTATAACAAACACCATGTTCAAGCATAAGGGTGTCTGGGATGAGAATCAGCACCTCCAAGTCTCAGTCCATGGTTCTCGCCTGAAAAATGGTGGAGTGCCATCTCTAGTTTGGGGATGAGGTCCTGCCTCAAGTGGAGGAGTTTAGGTACCTCGGGGTCTTGTTCACGAGTGAGGGATGGATGGGACGCGATATCGACAGACAAATTGGTGCGGCGTCTGCAGCGATGCAGACGCCGCACCGGTCTGTCGTGGTGAAGAGAGAGCTGAACCGAAAGGCAGAGCTCTAAATTTACCGGTCGATCTACGTTCCTACCCTCACTTATGGTCATGAGCTTTGGGTAATGACCGAAAGGTGGCGGGTACAAGCGGCGGAAATGAGTTTTCTCCGCAGGGTGGCTGGGCTCTCCCTTAGAGATAGGGTCAGAAGCACTGTCATCCGGGAGAGACTCGGAGTAGAACCGCTGCTCCTCCGCATTGAAAGGAGCCAGATGAGGTGGCTCGGGTGTCTGGTTAAGATGCCTCCCGGACGCCTCCCCGGTAAAGGTGTTAAGGACACCACCAACCGGTAAGAGACCTCAGGGAAGACCCAGGACATGTTGGAGAGACTAAGGCTAAAGAGTCGCATGCCCATCCAGAGCCGCAGGTTGCCTAACCCTTGGCTTTTAGTTAAAAAAAGGATATTTAAGCAACTTTCACATGTTTTCCTAAATAAAATAATAAATAAAATGGCTTAATGTACTAAAATACAAATAAAAGGCATTCAGATGTCGCATTCTAATTTTGGTGTCAGAAATAGACCACCAGGCTCGATCACTGGAAGAAGAGGCTTCTATTGCAGGTTTGAATTATCCTTAACAGGCACACTATTAATACCATGTTAATAATAAACAGCACAGTCATAATTAAAAACATGCGCTACTGGCGTGGCTGTTACCCACGCCAAGCTAACACTCAACTCTGTACCCCCGTCGTCACTTCCTGTCCTCCACACACGCGGGACACTTTTACTGCGAAAAAAATGAGCACAAGTTTTATTTATGTCTTAAATGTCTTATTTTCTCTGATTATAGCTATATTGGGCAATACGAACGTAAAAGGTGACTATATTGGAGGTTTTCCCTGTCTCTAGGACTCTAGATAATATTTTAAAACATATTCACAAGTTTTATTTATATCTTAAATGTCTTATTTTCTCTGATTATAGCTATATTGGGCAATACGAACGTAAAAGGTGACTATATTGGAGGTTTTCCCTGTCTCTAGGACTCTAGATAATATTTTAAAACATATTTACAAGATCATAAACAGTTTTCTATGCCATGAACACAAAAAATATTTAATTTTCTAACAAAAGAATCCTCCTTTGCAGAAATTCACTATCACAGTCGAGTCTGGAACCTACTGAGGGATTACTGTACTATTAGGTATTGCATTGGCATTGGAATGAACAAACTGCATTTAGGGATGCTTGCTTTTCAGCCAGTTACACCCCAAGTCGGCACAATGGGTATGACTGACACGATGTCAAACTCAATGAAAAACGTGATTTATTTGGAGTATCCTTTTACAGCGAGTCCCTCAAGTCCAGGGTGTAACAGCGCCATCATGTGGTGTTTTTGTCAGAAAAATAATAGCGCAGTAAAAGTGTGTGCTTTGCCAAAATTTCCCCCCTTTGTGTGCAGCGGTTCAGGAGTGGAAGACCATAGACACAATACATACTCGTGCAAAATGTAAAAGTCATTAGGTATGTACTGTGTGTGGTTTTCAAGCGGGAGGACGACATTTGTAGCTACTACAGAACATTGAAACTGGAACCAGCCACTGTAAAACCAGTGGGGAGTGAGCTGAATAACCTCAATGTGAAGGGGGTAGCCTCCATATGCCACAGAGGGGGATGGGGGATGTGACATGTTTGGGTATGGGGATGTTTGCGTACATTTGCTCACATAATAGTCCCATTGTCTCTCCGTGCCACAGTAGAGCGGCAACCAAGGGCAAGCTTTGTTGAACTATTATTACCATAGCTTGTTGTGTGGGTGCAACCTTACAACAAACACGCACAAGTGCGGGCGTGCCATACAGTTTATTCCTGTCACTCACTCGCCACAACACAAACATCCGCCCGCACTTGGTAATAATGGTCAGTTTTGATTGGACGGCGGTAAATAATTACACAGCATTTTACAAAGCATCGTCTATTAGTGGTTGCGGTGAGGTAACATGACGACAAAAGAAGCAGCGCAGCAAACAAAAGCTCAGCTACAAAAGGACCACAACAATGGCTGTGCACCTATGCTGAGCTAAATGCATTATTAGTTTTCCAAGCTCGCAAAGCTGCCCCTTGTGATCAATCGCTCTCTCATTGGCTCACTCATGCACACACTACAGCAGCAGTTAAACAAGGTTTAATTTCTGCAGCCCGAGTCACCTACTCTTGTTATTTCCCAACCCAACCTTGCAGATGTGTTTCCCTTACTACATGTACATAATCCTTACTTGCGTTCTTCGCTTTAGAAACACATTTTCAGCCCCCATCTTAATTAACTGAACCAAACAGGTGGTTGCACATTCATCCCCATGTACTGTAAATGCTGCTCAATTTCCGGTTATTGCTATTATCAGTGGATTGTCTCTTGCACTCAGCAGCCATAACAAAGCTGTCTGCCACTTTTAACAACAGTATTTTACTAGTAAATTCCATTTGTGGATCTGTTGTCATGTTCAAGTACTTTGTTCAAAAGGACCATATTTTCAAAAAGCAAAAAGAACAGGAGTGATTGCCTTCTAACATAGATTGTCTATTTAACAGAAAAGCAAAGAGTCAAGGGTTGTACAAAACAGGAGCAATTGCTTACTAAGCGAGCAAAGACACGTTTTTCGCCAACAAAAATGCAGAGAAACGATTATCCTGCCTGTGAATATAAATAGTATGCATTTTGCAAATGCATTTTGCTGCATCCAAAACATGTACTTGGACCAATTGCAGACAAAACATTACACCACATTAAACGTAAACAGTGTATTCAACGCACGTCGCTAAAAGTGAATCAAGCAAGTATATACGCAAATGAGCTGACATCTGCATTGACACGCGATGTGAACTTTACAGTATTTCTAGGTTATTTCTCTGTTTTTGTCAATATTCAGACAATAACAAAAGTGACACTAATTCAAAATCAGAAATATTGTGATTAGAAATAGTGCAATTTCTCTAGTGCAAAAAAAAAAAAGGAATCTACGTTTTGCATCTCTGTGTGGAGTTTGCATGTTCTCCCCGTGCGTGCGTGGGTTTTCTCCGGGTACTCCGCTTTCCTCCCACATTCCAAAAACATGCATGTTAGCTTCATTGGCAACTCTAAATTGTCCATCGGTATGAATGTGAGTGTGAATGGTTGTTGGTATATATGTGCCCTGCGATTGACTGGCAACCAGTCCAGGGTGTACCCCGCCTCTCGCCCAAAGTCTGCTGGGATAGGCTCCAGCATCCCCGTGACCCTAATGAGGATAAGCAGCATAGAAAATGAATGAATGAATGCTTGTTTGAAGATAGATGGATGTTTGTTTGTTATGGTTTTTTTGTTTCATTTATTTTATTTAAAAGCTCCTGAATACAATGTAAATACTCTTGAGAAATTAAAATGTATTGCTTTTGATAGAGCATACTCATATTATAATGCCATTTATTCTAAACCCACATTCATTAAAAAATGGTGTCAACAAAATGTTGACAATAATGTTGTTTATCAGTAATAATTTGTACAATTATTGTGCGGCAAAATTTTACTATTGTGACAGGCCTATGTGAGTGTAAACAGAATAGACTTGCAGGCCAGGGTTGGGCTGCTTTACATGTGATTTTGACCATTTGAACTCTCACATGACATTATGCACAACAACAATTCAAACTATGTTGTGTAACTTTTCTAGTAGCCTCTGGTGCAGACTTGGCTGGGATTTCTGCATGTGGATTTGAAATTGATCAGTGTTTAGTTATGAAAAGAACCTGCTCCTGCCGGCGTTCCATTTGACATCTCACAAAAATCCACAGGGTCTTTATTATGTGGCTTGTTGTTACATGTAAACATTCTTTTTCTCTCTCAAGTCAGTCCCTGTGTGACAAGAATCCTAGGAATGTTAAGCATGGGAAAAGAACAAGAAGAAAAGTCACACTTTGAAAGGTACTGTCAAGGGGATCATACACTCTCTGTGAACGCTCTTTAATAAAACAGACGTTCATGAACATAGCATCATCAACATTGTCGTTTCTGTGCTGCAAAAAATAAATACGTTCACAGAAAAGACCACCAAAACAAAACAAATCATCCTGGCTGCTCAGTACAATATGGTACTACACCGGAAAGCTACCATATATGGCTTGATCTTGAGCACGAGCAGTAATCTGCCGTGGTCACCGTGCAGCAATGTCCAAACACAGAGATGACCCAAAACCAAAAACACTATTAAACAAATGCAACCAGAAAATGCTGAAAATTAAAATCATATAAAAACACCACAAGACCGTAAACAAATGCAAAATAAAAATCCTGCAAAACCCACTCGAACCCCAAAACGACTGCATGAGATAAATGCTGCAAGTTTACACAACAAAACCAAGTTTGCCAAACTGAGGGAAACGTGGGTGACTTTTAAAGAGACAGGAGTTGTATGTCTTGCCTAAACACTAGACTCTAGTGTTTTATAATAGTATACAGCAATCCCACTCATGCATATAAAAAAGGGCATCACTCAGGTCTAGCACCCCTGGTAGCGTGCCACTCATGCAGGTATTTTGGCGGGCATCTTGCAGCATTTATGTGGTTGCAGCATTTTCGTGCTACACTTGTTGTATGGTCTTTGCCTGGTTTTGGGTTTTTGAGGCTTTTTTGCTGCAGTAATCCCCCTCTGGACATTTGTTGCCATGGTGAACTTTCTTACACTTGCATGCAAAGGGAATCCATCCACTTCTCTAGTCTTCCCCAAAGGTAATATCAGGGATTGTTTTTGTAGTTGCAGTGTAATTCCTGTGCTGCTGATGGTAATGTCAACAGACACCCTCTGAACAGCCCGCAAAGCCTCAGTCCTCTCGTGTCCATGACACCATAACCACGCCCATATTGGCTAGCAAGCTAGCACTGCGCTACATCCTTTAGCCGCGGCTTCTGACATGCTGGACCGCATTGGCCGTAAAAAGCACACAAATGCGCACGTAGATGTTCACGCCCACGCATAAAGTAAGATCTGGAGTACACAAACACACGGCCGGGTGTCTCGGCGCACGCGTGTAACACTGACAACAACGCTGACGCAAACTTTGCTGCTAACCGGCCGGCTAATGCTAACACCACTGGACAACAACAGCACACATTGTTTACACAAGTAAGCACCACGCTATGTAGGTCAGATAAACCGGTGTCGCGGCACATTCATCCATCCAAAGACAAAGTACACCCCGGGTCCTTTGTCGCACCATCACCTGCAGCCGGCTTATAAGGAGATTAATGCTCACCCGAATCGAGGACGTGTTTCCTGGGGAGGTTTCCGGGCTCACCTCCTGATCTCAAGCCCGCCGCTGCATGTGTGTGCTTCTTTTCCTGCGAAATAAGCGTGTGATTAGCTACGGGGTTGCGGCTCCAAGCTAGACAGCAGCCCGGGAGGGAAAGGGAATGCAGGAATGTGACGTTTAGTCCGGTTTGCTGCCCGGTGACACGTGCAAGCGGGGTGGTGCATCATGGGAAGTGAAGTTTGTTGCCTTTGGGGCCTCTCAACAAAAAGGACTGTTTTTACTATGTCAGGCAGTGTCGATGTCACGTAATACATGGAAAGTATCTTGAGTGTTACGCATCTATTGTCATATTTTAGTGGGGTTTTTTTTGTGTAGCCATTTTAAGTGTTGACTGTTTTTCCAGATGTAAAGTACAATTTCAATATGAAATTATTATTATTATTATTACTACACAAAAAACAATGTACAAGGCTTGTGGCAACTGTTGACATGAAGTGAAAAACCAACAGAATAGTTTAGTTTTTATTTTATTTTATTTTAAATATAATGCTTTTATGGGC
>QODF01000131.1:374680-461059 GCA_024372805.1 Oostethus manadensis
TGACATGGCTTGTGACATGCACATGTAGGCCTGCTGTACTGTACTGTACTCAATAGTTTAGCTGTTTTATGTCCCGTTATCTTTATTGCACATTAGGATTTTAGGTATTGTATTTACTGTGTTTCATTTCATGATAGTATTTATTTCTTATTATTTTTGTAGCTGCTGAGGAGTGCTTAGCTCTTAGAGCTCTTGTATTGGGTGCCATTACTTCATGCAGGTTCAGGTTTCTACTTGTGAGCTACAAAGTAAAAGCGCTCACTGGGGAAACCGAACCCACTAATGTAATCATGACCCCTTGTGGATGCTATGAAAAGCGGAACCAGGCACTTGCAAAGAGGTCAATTGAGTTAAAGCATTCCAGTATGCTTTAACTCTTCACCCGTCTTCAGATTTATCATCCATAAAAAGAAAAATGTTCTCTCTTGATATATATGGAAGGAAGCATGTGACTTTCAAGTCAGACAAGGACTTATCTGAAGTGAAATTGTGAAAGTAGTTTCTGCTGTTACCAAGGAAACTCTAATTAGAGTGCTGTATATGTGTTCCAATGCACCCCCATTTGGCTTTTCATCATTTGTGTAATTCCTGTACATGCCTTTCATATAACATGTTAAGACTGCAAGCAGTTTAGCCAACCTCATACACATTTCTACACACAGCATGGCCACCGATGTTTGATAAATCATATTCAGCATTACTGGTTCCCTATGCTATTGGCTAACATTGGCTAACTGTACAGGCGATTTTTAAGTTGCATTCTAGCATTCCTAACTGTAATGCAGATGTCAAAAATGACCTCAAATGAAAACCGGAAAACAGTTCTAAATATTAACTTTGACAAAGATTTTGGAAGTGAAAATACACTTTGCATAAAATGTGAAAAATATGGAAATTGTGCCATCAAAAGTGCAGAATGAGATTCTATGGTTGTCATCATCCTTTCCTGTGTACACTGTGTACTCATTGTCGCCATTTTGTAGTGAACAGCCAAGATGGAGACGTGTCCATACAATACTACTACAATAACTTCAAATTCCAGTTATATGGTCCTGATCATCTTTTTCCTCTTTGTCTTGACCAGAAAAAACAGTGTGGAATTGAATCTTTGGATTCTAGTGTATATTTTGTTTTCATTCTGAATTGTATGATTTGTTTGCTTTATAATGAACTCCCCACTGTAGATACAATGATACAATATACAGTAATAGAAAAAGCCACTTTTTTCATGCTGAATCCTCAGCATAGGGATGGTACCACCAAGGCACCAATTAGCAGTGTAGAGGACCCATGATGATATTTCCGTGTGCTTGTGGCCCGTGTTGCTCCATCTGCGTGTGTTATAAAAAGGCAAAAACCATAAACATGGTGTTAGGACAGCACAAAGCTTTTAAGGTCACAGCCTCTCCCCGCGCAGTGGTGTGATCTGGCCTGCATAACATTCCCATTGGATGTTACCATTACACATTTAAACAGGGTTGCACATAATTAGTAGCGTGTGTAGTTTATTTAATTAGTCGCTGTTGCTGTTGTTGTTTTGCACTTTGCGTCAAAGTGGGTGCAGGAGAAAGGTGTGTGTGGGTGGAAATACTGGCAAACTAAAAACGGGCCCGGAGCCAGTTTGTTGAGTAACAAAAACATGGCCGATTTCTAACCAGCAGGTGGGGGCAGTACACAAATCATAGGACTGTTATAGCCTGCCAAATATCATTGATTGTAAAATATAGACTTATTATATCATCAACATAAAACAAGTGGCATCACAAACCAATATACGTATAAGATGCTTCATGTGGACACAATAATAATCCTTATGGAACAGCTACATATTTAAATCTGGCAGCAAATTCAAATAATTACATAAGGGGTGTTTACAAAAACATTCCTGCCAGTCCTAAAGCTATTCAAGATCACACCCCCCTAAAAAAAAAAAACATACACATACATATTAAAGTAAGCGTGAGATTACACTACACGTATTAGACACATATTCATGATAAATCCGAGTGATATGCTCCCCAATAACAAAACATCGGGTAATCCTGTGCTACTAATATCATGCAATACAACATTTGTATCACAAACTCTGCATGTATAACAAGTGCAAACAAAAGACTAATGGTACTCTAAGTACTGCCGGAGTCCCATCTTTGCAAGTAGCAGCTTAGCAGCTAAAAGCCATGCAGCCGTAAAAAAAGATGCCAAAAAACGTCTAAATGATACTGTAATAATACAACATAATTAACCAAACTACACACAACACAATAACTCAAGTTTCTCAGCATTCTCCAAATCTTTATGAAAGTTACATGGTAGAAAAAAGACCCTTTCCTCTTTCATCACAGATTTTACAATTATTAATACAGAACATGAAGCCTTGTGGAAACAGGCATACAATATTTACTTAAGAATGTGATACTATATAATAAAAATAATCATAATAGAGTCAAGATTTAATTAAGTTAACAGTATAAATAGGAAGTATGAGAACGTAAGGGAGGGTGCATATACAGGGAATTTTAAAGTAAAAATATAAAGAGGGCATATACAAGTATACGGTATGTACAATCAACAAAGAAATGACCATGGTGCAAATATTGCCCAATATTAGGTAGATGCATTCACATGAATAAATATGTACAAAGTGCACAGTGCGGAGCAAATGTGTAAAATAAGAATACATTTGATACAACATTGGAATGTTTTGATGTATAACTGTTTATTATTGGGGTTTTTTTAAACTCCATCAGAGGTCCAAAACTACAGTATGACAATACCAAACATTTTGTTACCGTTCAGCATGGGCGCCGCATGCCGCCAGGCAAGGCAGGCATCTGATGGGAGCCCAAGCCCAGCTGGGGCCTGCGAGGGCTGACAAATTTTGAACTTTGACAGCTGTGTGCTATACATAATGTCAAGGGGCCCCCTGTGAATTTTTGCTTTGAGCCCCAACACTCAAGCACCGCCTCTGAAACAGTGTCATTCAAAACAGAACATTATTATAAAGGCAACATTTGACAGTTTTTTCATTGGCTTAGATTGCTAGGGGGTGTGCCTATGTAGGCTGCTGAGTACCCTTGCCTAAAAATGATGGCCGTGCATTCCAAGATGTTCAATGCATGCTTTATGATGCTTTGATGCGTGAGTGGTCGCCAGTCAATCAAAGGCACATATTGATAAACAACAATTCACACTCATATTTACACGTGTTTTTTAAATTAAATTCTTCAGTTAACCTAACATGCATTGTTTTTGGTGTGTGGGAAGAAGTTGGTTTACTCAAAGAAAACTAATGCACACTGGGGGAAAATACATGTAAACATAAAATCCCCAAATTCAGGCTTAATGTCAACACAGTGTCTCAGAGCCTACTTGGAACCAGAGGCCCAAACTCCTGACGCCCTGCAGTCCCTCCTGCTGAGAAAGTGCACCACAGCATGCCTGCCTGCACGCACTCTATACCAAGCACCCGTTGAGTAGGTGGGTCTGCTGGAAGGGAGTGGGAGAGGTGGCAAAGGGGCAGATGGAACACTGAGGGAAGTTCACCAGCGACACACAAGTCCCAAGAGGGTGGAGATGTTCCATGTGTGTCATGAGGGCGGAGGCTGTGATGGCCGGCGGATGAAGGACTGTAGGTTCTTGGGTGTAAAAGGGGGTAATAATGATATCCGGTGCAGGAGAACTTCAGTGGAGGAAGGACAGTGGAGGGAGAACATATACTCTTGACCTTCAACAAGCCCATTGAGTGACAAGTTAACATTATCTATTAATGCAGCACATTACTTTAGATAGATTGCCATGGTGTAGGACTGTATTGCATCATATGGAGAGCTGCTTTATAAATATATAGGGTAACCAAAAGCAACAACAATAATCCCCTTTTAGCCTTAATATTGATTAATTTTAATATTAATATTAATGAATGTAGATGTCACCTGTATCTGTGCTACTGTTGACTACAGTGGAACCTCCTGAGTTACCATTCTGATGCAAAAATCTAAATATAAGACAACTCCTCTTTTTGGAGAAATGTTATCAGCGAAATACCAACTGGTAGACTGCAATATAAAAAAATGAAATATTTCTGGCTCCTCAACAGTTGTTTAATGACTGCTTAACTGATCATCATTATTTTTAAATTAGAATCACTCCTCTGATATGATTGGAACATTTAACAACAATAACAACATTTATCATTAGATAATTATAAATTAGATATAATAATTTGCTAAAAACCTTTAAGACATTTTCTTCTCATCCGGGGCACTGTGTCGGAGCTGCATCTCCCCAGGTTTTATTTTAAGGAAATGCATTCGAGGTGTCGTCCGTCTCGTCCCTTTCATTTATTAGACTGTCCTTGGAACACGCACCGTATCGCTTAAGTCATGGAAAGGAAATGCAAGGAAGTGAATCTTTTGGCCTTTGTGGAAACCTCCTATTCAAACAATTTCAGCATCTTTGCACAAATGTGACAGTACTCATTCAGAATGACCTGTTTTCACAATGTTCAAGTTGACTGATATTTGAGATACTGTCATAATTTGCTTTCCTTCACATTTATTGAGTAATTTGGCAACATGGTTTCCCACTGAGTGTGTGTGTGTGTGTGTGTTTACGGTACATGCAAGCCATTTACAAGTGTGTGTGGTTAGTGGGAGGACTTCAACTTGGAGCGTTAAAACAGAAATTTCTTCTCACTAACTGACCCTTCCTGAACTCTGTGTGTGTGTGTGTGTGTGTGTGTGTGTGTGTGTGTATGCACACGTGCTCACACAACAGCATCCCACGCAAGGTTGAGGTGAATGTGGTCTTGACATTTATTTAATTAAAACGTTAAGTTAATGTGTCCTATTTAGTTGGCCTGTGAGATTATATCCATCCTTCCATTTTCTATACCGCTTATCCTCATTAGGGTCGGGTATTCTGGAGCCTATCCCAGCTGAGTTAGGGCGGAAGGCAGGGTACACCCTGGACTGGTCGCCAGTCAATCGCAGGGCAGACAAACAACCAGTCACACTCACGTTCACACTCTAATGGACAATTTAGAGTCGGCAATTAACCCAACATGCATGGTTTTGGAATGTGGGAGGAAACCGGAGTACCCGGAGAAAACCCACGTGCGCACGGGAAGAACATGCAAACTCCACCCAGAGATGCCGAACGGAGATTCGAACCCTGAACCTCTTGACTGTGAGGCCAACATGCTACCAACGTGCGGCCCTGAGTTTATGTATATATATATATATATATATATATACATTACATGGTGTCATCTTACAAAGAACACTAAAATAAAATAAGTAGGTAAGAAACATACAAAACAACTGGCAATACAAGTTTAAAGTTAAAAAAAACAAACAAATATTTTAACTTCTTACCATTATATTTTGCTTCCCAGCAAAGCAGTTCATTGCTCATGGCTGCCGGGGCGCTGCAATAATTCACTCAAATGCCTGTGTCCACCAGATTGAGTTCCAGAGGGAACCAATCATGCCTCCCTCTAGTGGACACAGACAGCTGAATGAATCATTGCAGCACCGCAGCAGGCATGGCCAATGGAAGGCTTTGCTGTAAGCAATGCACGATGGGAAGAAGTTAAAAAAATTTTTATTCTAAACTCGCATTGGTACTTGCCTTGTATATTTCTTACCTACATTTGACATTTAGGTGGCGGTGGGATGACTTTAGCATTGTTTCTAAGATGACACCGTGAGTCAGACTGTTGACAGTAACGAGTAATAATGACCTTCTGCGATTTCCGATGGACTGATGAGCTCGTTGTGAGTTTTCTCATAGCCCATGAGTGGCCCCTGTCAAATAAGGAGCTATCTGGTCCTCACGGACTTGTGTCAAGTGTCACAATTTGCCATTTTATGGCGCGGACATGTGTGGCTTATATAGGTACAAATCTGTTTTTCTCTCTACACTTAGTGGGTGCGTCACTGGTGTGTTTTATACACCGTAAATTACGGTTTACACTCGTGATAAGACTTTCAAGACCAGTTGAAAAATGTACATTTTGCACACATATAAACATGGTTTTTACCATTACTAGAGCCCTGTAGACACCCCTATAGTCACTTTTACACTACTATTCTTTGTTTACATCTCATTGCGCAACGGTAATGTGCAAGCAACGGGATCACTGGAGGGACACGAGACGGCTGCATTTGTTTACGCAAATTAACTTGTTTTATATTCACTGTTGCTTCTTAGTTCATATTTAGTATAATAAATAGAATAAATATAAATAAACGATGCTTGGCCATAACCAATAAAAGTAAGTTCATTAAAATAATACATTGCATCAACCAATTAAAGCATGCAGTGCAAAAACAATGTTAACAATGATCAAATACACACATAATTTAATGAAAATATTTTTTTAAACTATTTTATTACATGTGGCGGCTCTTAAATTAAAAAAAAAAGAGAGAGCTAAAGCAATTGTGTATAGCATAGAGTTACTGTGGTACTTGCCTCATCCCTGGAGATATCTTCAGTTACTGCCTGCAGTGTTATTTTTAAAAAAAATCATGGTGAAATACATGAACAAATAATATAATATGATGCACCAACATGGGACATTATTTGCAGGATGAGCCCACAAATGAAAGAGATGGTAAGTAGAATGTTTACACAAAGTTAAGCACCTGTTGGGCGTTACCCAGACCCCTAATGATGGCCCTGAGAGACCTGGTGTGTTTGTATACTGTATGTATATGTATGTGTGTGTGTGTGTGTGTGTGTGTGTGAGGGTGGGGGGGCTGGACTGTGGTCATCATGGTGAGGGGAGCCTGGGGGCTGTGGCTACAGATGTGATTGAATCACTGCTGTGTTGCTTTTATGTGTGCATGTGTACGTGTCTGCGTGTGTGTGTGTGTGTGTGTGTGTGTGTGTGGTTTCAGTGAGCCACCCCATCCACGCCATAGGGACTTATATAGAGATCTTAAATGTACAAAGTTAACAATAACAATGCAAAAGTATAGTTGATATATAGCTATTATAACATACATTTTGGTTAAACATGCCAGGTTCTTGCTATGAGTGGTATATATTTCTCCAAGTTTTCTGATTGCGTTCTCATAAGGAGATAATAATTATACATGTATCATATACAATGTAATACCTGAGCCTTTTTCCCCATGGAAAATAATGGGAAAATAATGTTCCTGTAAACAGAGTCGCAGGTGAGTCGAGCACTCCACAAAACCAACGCTGAAAACCCCTGACTTGAGGGTCCGCTGTGTGGTATATGGTAATTATTGCACAGCTAAAAAAAAACAAAAAACACTTTAATAGCGCGCAGCCATAGTTCCTCTATATCATTCACACCAAAATAATAATCCTGTTGGAAACTTGTCCTGTATGTTTTTTCCCACGTGTCATATAGCTAAAGAAAAAGGAAGATTATATCCCAAGTGTCTGCACTTCCGCAGGCAGGGCCAGTCTCATAAAATTTGCAAAATGTTTTTAGATGGTGAGATGTGTCTTTCATTCTGTCATTTGCGGAGAATGTTTTTTAATAGCAGAAAAGTGTGCGGCTGCAGGCCTGCGGTGAGCTACCAAAGCAGCCTTTTTTATCATGACCTCTATGGCTGAGCTACCCCGCTGACACACCACTGACGTTTGTGCACGCCCATGCCGCACACACACATTTAGATCCACGCGCACATGCAAGAATGGGCTCAAGCTCACACACTATATAGTGGCTATAAACAAGTGTGCATTGATATATGCATGCTAACACCAAAACACACACAGAGTATTTATTCTGAGATTGCATCCCACCCTGATGACGGGTTTAGGGTGAGGAGTGCTAGAGCGCTCCAAGTCATTCTACAGTTAATTTGCTGTCCCACCACCGGTCCACTGCTGTGTAATTACACTGCGTGACATGCACACAGGTGCATGGACGTGCAATTATACACATACTCTCCTATAATTACACATGCAACAAAGTTGTCTCATTAAAACAATACACACAAGGGTAAAAGGTAACGAGGGCAAAGATCAATTTATAGGAAAACATGACTGGGACTAGTGGTTTACAAGATGTCGTGATTTATAGGCTTCCTTTGGTTTGGTGGAGAAAAGCGTGTTAATTAAAACAATATTATATATAAAAACATTTTTAAAGGTTTTTTTCAGTCATTTTATATATTACATTTATTTAATCAACTCTGTTTATTCCATATTTTTTTTTAGAACTATAGAACTATTTTCAGTCAGTAAAATATGCACATTTGTATTCATATATTTTTCAATGACTCTAAATTTGCTAATGCAGTGAAACAAAAAACCCAGGAAGTCATGCTCTAAGACAGGGGTCTCCAACCCGCAGCTTCAGCCTCTTTTTTGCGGCTCCCTTCACTAAGCACAGAGATTTTTTTAAACACCAAAGTAGGGGAAATGTGCATTTTTGTAAAGAATCTGACTCGCCGCCAAGTCTGTGAATGCATCTAGACGGTCTTCTGACTGCTGATTGGATGAGCCAGGCAGGGGAGGTAGGCTAGTGTAGCAGTGAGTCTCACTGCGTGGGAGAAAGAAAAAGGTGAAGGAGTTTTGAGCTGAATCAAGTTACTGCAAAGTAAAATAAAACAATGTCATAAACGGGAGCCTAGCAATATGTTTTATAACGAGAAGAGCGCTGTGGCTATGTGCTCACGGCACGAGACACGCTAATCGCCGAGGTGGTGACTCCAGGAGAGGCAGGTTATGTGCAGCGGCAGTTGACTGTGCACTCACATGTGCTTTTACTTTTATGTCTGCAAATACACCGTGGTAAAGTTGGACGTTGGATATTCGGCTCCGTAGCTTCAGTGGTAGTCCTCCCTCACCGTGCGCAGACCGCTCTCTCGTGGTGTGGCGAGCTCGCCCGGGAAGTGCCGCCCCAGCCATTGGATGTTTTTCTAGGGAATGATCAATAAATGATTGTCTTGGTGAGGAAAAATGTAAATACCAGAAAAATGTCCCGTTCCCCAAGACGTCAGGAGAAGTCTTTACATTTTTCACTAGTCATTTTGAAAAAATGGCTCTTTTGATGGTAAAGGTTGCCGACCCGTGCTCTTTCAGAGTCAGTCCATCAGTTTACCATGTGCAGAAAAGTATCAATTAAATGAGATTGCAATATTTGGTCATATACAGTTATATGCAAAAGGTTTTCATTAATAAATCATAGATTTTTTTGGAGCTACTATTGCTTTTTTTGATATATCACGTAACTGATAGACATAGTAATATTTCAGGATTGAAAGGGGGTTTAATGGATCAACACGAGAAGTGTAATGCCCAAGAAAACAAAATTACACAACCCCAGAAATTTGGCACCCCTGTCATTTTGTTGATTTGAATGCCTCTATCTAGCCTGCACTAGTTAACTGGTGCACAAAATGGCTTTGTTGGGCTCATTAAGCGCCATTTTTCTCTTTGAATCTCCTGTGAACATGGGAAACATGGGGTCCTCAAAACAGCTGTCAAGTACATCATGGCTTATGTGAAGGCCACAAAAAGCTATCTCAGAGATTTCAGCTTTCACTTTCCCCTGTGAGGAACATAATGAGGAAATGGAACACCACAAACAGAGTTATTGTTAAGGCCAGAAGTGGTAGGCCATGAAAAAGACCAGACAAAGACAGTAGAAACCCCACAGACCATTTCCAAAGAAGTGCAGCATCAACATGCTGCAGATGGTGTCACTGTGAATTGTTCAACAATTAGAGGCTGTAAGAAGCATCTTGAGGCGTCAATTTTGCAAAAGGAGACAAAACGATAGAATGATGTTTAAAATAATTTACATGTTGAAAGTTAAACTAATTATAACAAGCACCCAGTTTACAATTATTTCAAGTGTGTATACATTTTTTTGGGACACCCCCCCCCCCCAAAAAAAATCATATATATATATAGAATATATATATATATACACACACACACACACACATACTCTCTCTGTATATATACAAACATATATACATACATATACATAAAAATATATATACAGTATATATATACAGTATATATGAGCCTGCAAGACTCCATGTACTTTCATGTACATCTATCCATGTACTTTTTGTACTCCTTCTGTAGTCTAACTACATTTATCTTCAATATGACTACAAAGCATAAGCCCCGCTTACCCTCCTCTTTCTCGCCCCTGCAAGTCGTTTTTTTGAGACGCTCCGCAGGCCGAGACGGTACCGCCTGCCTGGCCTGGTCCAATTTGTCGCCCTCAAACCTGCAATTGTATTCAAGGCCAAATTTAGGGGTGGGAATGTTAGGGTGGGCTGTCTGTGTGTCACACAACAAAGCTCCAGCTCAAGGGTGTAGCCCTCTCCCTTACATCCTCCCACCTAACCGCCTGGCACGGCCAAGTTGTTTGCATGGATCTGTGTGTGTGTGCGTGTGTGCGTGCATGTGTGTATTACGCAGCAAGGTCCAAGCCCTCCCCACACTCCTCTCCTCCCTGGTGAAGGCAGAGATTACAACCTCTTTCCTCCCCCCTCTGGATGCTTTCTTTGGAGTCTTTCTCAGAGTTTCATCTCCTGTTTGCAACACTGACCTTCATTGTATCTCTCTTACTCTTTTTTCTGTTTTTTCTTTGAAATGCTCCTTTTGCACTGCTTGGGACCTACAAAAAGTCCACAAGGATTTTCAAACTTGCAGACAGCATGAAAGCCTGTAGAAATAAAACCGGGATGCAAATTATTTCCTGAGTGCACGCAGCCAGTTCGCAAGGGCAAGGCAGGGGTGGAGTGTGTGTGTGTGTGTCGCAAGGTTAAAACTACATTGTGTACATTGCCGCTGTACACTCTGCTTCTCCCGACCTCTGTGGACGCACGGCGACTGCTCACATAGCATATCTGACAATAATGCACCTTGGCCTCCACTGTGGTCAGCTCTTCCCGCTGTACAGTACACCCTCTGCCAAGTTTGTCAAGTCAGTGCGTATAATAACACGCAAACTAGTTCAAAGAAGTGGAGGTAAAAAAGTTTGCTATTATTTGCATTAACGACACAATAAAAGATAAAGCTAAACTTTTTTGAAAAAATGAAAACTGAATCTGGGCCGCACGGTGGTTGACTGGTTAGCACATTGGCCACACAGTCAGGAGATCTGGAAGACCTGGGTTCAAATCTCCGTTGGGCATCTCTGTGTGGAGTTTGCATGTTCTCCCCGTGCGTGTGTGGGTTTTCTCCGGGTACTCCGGTTTCCTCCCACATTCCAAAAACATGCATGTTAGGTTAATTGGCGACCCTAAATTGTCCATCGGTATGAATGTGAGTGTGAATGTTTGTTTGTCTATATGTGCCCTGCGATTGACTGGCGACCAGTCCAGGGTGTACCCCGCCTCTCGCCCAAAGTCTGCTGGGATAGGCTCCAGCATCCCCGTGACCCTAATGAGGATAAGCGGTATAGAAAATGAATGAATGAATGAGAACTGAATCTGGTGTTTTAGCATTGAAGTCTTGTTAAAGACCAGCAGTGTCTTACTAGTAAACTCAAAGTATCATTAACATATTCAGTCATATTGTAATATAACAGATTATATTCAAATGGCAGTAAGCGGTAACTTGCCCACTAGCACGGCTAGCAATTGATTTGACAAACCAAAGAAGGAGTCGAAATCTGTCATCATGTCGCCATCCTCTCCTGCACACGGCAAAGCGGAGTAAACACTTAACACGGAAGGGATGGGATTTGTGGAACGTTATAAGCTCCTTCTGTGGAAGTCCCCTTTTATTACACACTAGAGAAACGAGTGGCCTTTAATGACGAGAGATGATTATGGTTTGTTCGCCAGGACATCCCGATGATGTGACCACCAAACCCTACGCTGAGTCACATGGCCCGCGATAGGATGGGACAAGACAGGACCGAATGAGCGCATGCAGGAGACAAACACACACGCATATGGTCGCTGTCATGGACGAAAACATTTAGGATATTTTCATCTTCGACATGCATTTTAATTTTGCATGGGTACATTTTTAGCATGCAAATATGACTTCTCTTTTTCTTCAAACAATAATGCCCTCAATGAACTGCTGTACTTGTCATGTTATGCCAACATGCATGCATTAGACATTGAATGTTGAATTAAAATGTGATCTAAAATCTGAGGTGTGAGAAATCTGAGCAGCTGGAGAAAAAAAACGTATTTCAACTTCAGTTATAGCAAAATGTAATTTAGTTCCTACACCGAGTGGCATAACAGTCAGCAGAAAACCCCATAAAATATGTCCCAAAAAATGCATTTTTTGGAGCATAGGTGAGGTCCAAATTGTAGAATATTTTTAGAGGGGAGGCTGACTGTCCCACACTAACGTGATCTATCAACTTTGCTTAAATACGGTCCATATTGTTTGCAATAACATTCTATGATGTTAGCTTTTTGAAGGTGACAGGTAAATTTGTAGTGGGAGCCATGCTCAACTTATGTTGCAGACGAATAAACAAATTGTTATGTTCTGCAGGACAGGAGGCGTCACTTCCTGTCCCACACTCTTATTTTGGCAGGCTGCACTCCCTGCTGGTGCGAAGCTGCAGCCGCTTCACTCCAGGTGGATTGAGCACGGCTAGGCCCAAGCTGGGCCCAATCTCAATTAGTTGGATTTATAAACCCTGCACCGTCACAACGCCGGTGCTGGGTTAGTACCTATGCTACCTTTGCATGCAACACAGGAAAAGAAGAACGTCAGAGTTGCCACAGAACAGTCTGAGGCGTGTTATTTATTATTTATTGTATTCTAAAGACTATGCCACCACAGTGACAAGCATTCAAACATTACACATGTTATAAAACACATATTCAAGCAATATGTTGACAAAAAACAATGCGTGTTCTGCTTTTCTTTGTTTTGCATTCCATTTCATGTTCTATGGTTATCATCACACTTTTGCTGTTAGCGGTACACTAAAACAAAGCTAAACAAACAGAAAAATACACATCGCCGACAGTGATGGCATGGTTGACAGTGGTTGTGGATTTTATTTTTTTTGTGATGTTTGGCCAGGTGACAACATTTAAATTCGTGCTCAATTATAAACCCTTAAAAATAGTAACTGCAAGTCTACAAATGTATTCAAATAGGGGTGACCCTAAGGGGTTGGGACTTCGTAAGCTTTGCCTCCTCCTACTCCTTTTGGACATGTGGAACTCTCATTTGTATTAAGTGATGTATTCCAATGTCATTTACATGCATGTTCAAATAAACCTAAACCATTACCATTACCAAAAATGTGCATTTATCAATTTTCTATCACTTGTCCTGTTCAGGGTCACAGGGAAACTGAAGCCTTTCCCAGCAAACTTGGGGCAACAGGCCGACTACACCATGGACTGGCTGCCTGTCAGACATATAATAACTTACACTCACATTTACACCATCACTGAGTGAGAACTGAACCACAATTGGCTGCACAGAAGTCACCCAGTGAATCACACCATTATCAGTAGCTAAAAAGTGTCTTTTTTTCCTTCATTTGTGATATTATGCAGAAGCGCAACGTCACCCGAGAGGCTTATTTTTCATGTACGTGCAGTGCAGATGGTGGTTTTCTTGTCATGAGGAGGTGCATGGCGCTGCCCATGCTCCCCGGCCTCTCCACCCACGTGATCATACACTTAAAGTATGCAGCGACAGCAGCTACACCTGTGACTCACCTGTGTGTGAGAGTAAGGTTTGTGGGAGGGATTTCACAGGGGTGTGGACGCACATACGCACACACTCTCACACATACACAGGTCACCGACCCCACGACGGCCAAGGGATGGGGGGGAAGGTCCATCCTGGGCTAAGGTGCAAGACGCCGCCCGCGTGTTTTAATTTTCACCTCCCCCACCATCACCCACTACAACGGGGTGACGCAGGTGGCCACATGCAGCCTCGGATCATATTTCCGTCTGTCTTTTCTCGGAATTGCCCTCCACTCCTGTCCTGGGCAATGGATTAGGAAGGAATGAAAAGATTCCGCCTTGACAAAGACAGATTTACAGGAAGCAGCCTCTAAGCAAGCTAACAGACACGAAAATTGTTTGACCAGTGGTGTGTAGTCAAGGCCAGCAAGGCCTTCTCTGCTAGCCTAAACTATCAAAAGCACACAATTTTAGGATTTGTTGCAAAGTGTATTCACTTATTCCAAATGATTGCAAAATTTACTCCAACCAGTATATTATCTTCATTTTGTTGTATGTCTCTTAGCTTTATGCGTGTGTTGGTTATTTTTGTCAGATTTCAGCTTTTATGAATTTTCATATCAATGTAATGGACCATTCAGAACGGACTTCGAAATCAGCAGTGCTGGCCCATGTAACAGACACACTATTAGCAATTTGGCTGTTTTTCTTTAACCAGTCAGATTTCAGAGTCACCTCACAAGGCCAGCGTCAGCATTTTTCCATCCTACTGAAGCCTATTTCCTAACGCTCAAATTTAGCAGTGCGCTTGAATGCATCATCGCATGCACAGCAGAACCTGCTCCAAAATGAAGAAAGAAGACAGACACTGTGTTATTCATCTTCGTGTGAGTTATATGAAGACGTAAGTGAGTTTATGTATATATTTTGTATGTGAATCAGCCTGGCAGCTTAAGTTAGCAGCAGATTTGACTGTATATAAAATACAGCGCGCGTATGATCAAGCTCCACAGGCACATGCAACATTAATGGAACTTCTAAAGTCAAAGAGTTTAGAGTTTAGTTTAGGAGTTTAGAGTTGAACCAAATTCTGCGTTACATCACGGCTGTCAAAGTCACAAAGCACAGGGGGCCAAAAAAAGCCGACTTCAGGTTGCGGGCAAAACTCGCTTTGCATACCAAGATAATGAGCCAGATGATGTTGAGGGTGGGGGAAAATGCATTTTTAAAAATATCTCCATTTGTTTCTTCATTCCCGTTTGAAATGTCACTTTTCGGAGTGACTGTTAAATGAGGCAAGGGGAAGGGGGAGACGGCTGCGGGTTTGTCATTGTCTCAACATCTGGGCTACTGTATAAAAGTTTGTATAAAAGTATATGAAGTATATTAGAATGTAGGGGGGAACCGGGTACCTCGGAAAACATACAGTATACTGTGTGTAGCTTACCCGCTGGTGTAGACTGTGGTGTAGCTAAATAAAATAAACACATTTAAAGTAGAAAAGTAAAAAAGGCCCTTACACTGAATGAATACCTGTCCATCAAAACAAATGTGTTAGCAGCTTTGCAAAGGCAGAATTTTTGGTACAGCCCTTGTATTGGATCACATTGGGGTACAGTATGACTGTGCCTCACAATATTTTAGTGTGTGTGTGTGTGCGTGTGTGTGTGTGTGTGTCATTAGCTTGCGGATGTGTTTACTAACTTGTGTCTTTAGCCTAGAGGGAGCCCGAACCAAATCTGGTCTTAGCCACCACACATGCACTTAATTGGCCTCCTCACATAGCATAAGCATCATTACCTGCACACTAAACCCCCCATTTGCAATGCAGAATGGACAATACGGCAAATTTGATGGCGCGAATGCCTTAAACAGTTATGATTATGTTCACTTTTGGGAAAAGGATGTGTGTGGAGGTCTTACCATGAATGCTGCATTCATTATTAGAAATATGGAGGAGTTATTCAAAGCTCATAGTGTACTGGTGGGGACAAAGAGAATGAAACATTAGAAATGATATCGGTAATAGTTAAATTTTATTTGGATACTTTTTAATTCTATTTCATTCAAGTTACATTGGAAACGTTTTCAGCATATTTCATACTTCTCCTCTCTTGTTGAGAAGAATTGTAATGCGTTTTGGGGTAGCAGGTTACTGCTTGCTTCATGCAGAATTTGGGGCGTTTGAAGGTTTACCAAATCATTCATTCATTCATTCATTCATTTTCTGTACCGCTTATCCTCATTAGGGTCACGGGGGTGCTGGAGCCTATCCCAGCTGGCTTTGGGTGAGAGGCGGGGTACACCCTGGACTGGTCGCCAGTCAATCGCAGGGCACATATAGACAAACAAACATTCACACTCACATTCATACCGATGGACAATTTAGAGTCGCCAATTAACCTAACATGCATGTTTTTGGAACGTGGGAGGAAACCGGAGTACCCGGAGAAAACCCACACACGCACTGGGAGAACATGCAAACTCCACACAGAGATGCCCAACGGAGATTTGAACCCAGGTTTCTCCAGATCTCCTGACTGTGTGGCCAATGTGCTAACCACTCAGCCACCGTGCAGTCCGTTTACCAAATCAGACAATTGTAATACTCTGTCGTCCATTATAACGCAAATGTATTTTCGTTCACCCTGTCAATGTCTGCATTGTAATGTATTTGTGCATACATTTCCTTTCCGCTATTACCAAATAGCATTTTTTTAGTTTTACTGTATAGTCCAGTGATTCCCAAACTCGGCGTACCCCTCCAGACATTTGACCTGAAGCCATATACCACCTACTCCTGCATACTTAAAAAACATGAAGCTTTTGATCTCAATTCACTTGAAATATTGAACATTGTTAATTGGTTAATCCATTTTATAGTAATGTCGGGTCAAAAATTCATATTTTGCCTGGTCATATTTTAATAACAGATATGTAATCATCCTACATATCTGTTATTCCAGTCTGATGTTGGCCTTCTTCCGTTTGAATGGCTTGAATTTGAGCTTCACTTTTTTTGCCCACTCACAATGGCTATGGTTAAGTCTGCAAAAGGAATAGAAGAGTTTAACAATCAACAATACAAACAATCAAGAAAAAAGCCTAATTTTCATGGGAATCCCCACTCAGTGTCAGCTTTTCACGGCTGTGCCATGTGGGGATTGGAACACCAACATAAATGAAATCTTCTAAATTCAACTTAATGCACAAAACAATAATAACGTGCTACCCCTCTTTAGCTTTGGTCTTAAGTTAATCATTTTACAGATGTAATTTATATACAGTTTTGCTCCCAGTATTGACCCCTGGAATACGCCACACAACATATTTAAACTTGCAGATGTACGCATTTTGAAGATTGGTCCGACTTTAGCTATTTTAATTTTGCTTGGACATTTGAATTGATAAGCAATATCATTAATTACCTTCTTTAACATTGTCATTTGTTGACAATACCAATTATTTCCTCTTTTGTCCTGTCAGTGAGGAACATCCATCCATCCTTTTTCTCTGCCGCTTATTCTCATTGGAGTCACAGGGGTATGCTGGAGCCTATCCCAGCTGTCTTTGGGCAAGAGATGGTGTACACCTTGGACTGGTCCAGCGAGGAACATGGAGTTGGGATTCTGGTCTATATCTTTATTGCCTTTCTCCACTGACAAGGAATATGAGATTTTTTTTCTTCCAGACATGGTCCAATATTTACAAAGTAGTTATTGAACCTTTAAACTTGAAGACATTGTGTTCCAAGTTTGCACAAACAGACCGTGCCATCTCCAAAGTCCACTTTCGATAGACTCATAATTAAAAATCACTTCAACTGTCTGTTCTTTTTTGGGGCTGTCTGTTCTCCTTCTAACTACTAGCTTCTTATTTGGTCCCGCCAAAATAAACTGCTGTTTGGCTACTGCAAAAAAAAAAAAATCTATAAACCAGCCTGGGGTAACAACTGTGTCAATTTCAGCCCTAAGGCTGAATGATTAAATGACCACATGTCTGTGTTCCTGTAAGTAGTACATACAAGTGTGTGTGTATCCCCCTGTTAATGTGTTCTGTTTTGTACAGTAGAACATTATAGTAAATTGGATCATTTGTGCGTTTATTTCACTTTCAATTTTCCTGCATTTACTCTTCCACCGCTAAAAGCCACACTGAAGTACAAGTACAACGCCACTCGACAAAGCCTTGGTCACAACACACCGTGTGTGGTTGTAGTCCGGACGTTTTTTCCATGCGTCCATGTTTTTCGGAAAATGCGCAGCAGGATGTATTTTGCGGCATTTTAGTCTGTGAAAGCTGGATTACCCTCCTGGGTCGAGGCGCCATCGTACGCTACACAGGCTCGCTCCTCCCCCTGCAAATACTTATGTAGCGTGACATGCACCCACACAAAAAATCTGACCTCGCAAAATTCCTTCGTGTGTGTGTACATCTTCTTCTGATAGGGTACATCCCACCTACGCTTACGCCATATCGTCCGATTTCGGATCAACGTTTGAAATAAAAACGTTTGCATGAGTTGCAGCTCCAATAACACTCCCCTTCTCTCTTTAGTTACCATTGTTTGCTCGCAAAGAAAGAATCTAACAAGCAAAATAATTGGCAAGGTTGCTGACAGAGTTGGCATCATGTCAACTACTACTATAAAAGCAGGGGTGACCAAAGTGCGGTCCATGGACCATTTGCAGGCCGCGACACATTATAGAAATAAAATGAAACAAACAGAAAATATCAGCAAAAAATGGTGAAGATAGAACAAAAGACAATGTGTAGTGAAAAAGTTGACAGGTAGACAGACAGCAGCAGATTACTTCCAGCTTCTTCTTCTTCTTTTCCTTTCAGCTCATCCCTTCAGGGGTCGCCACAGCGAATCAATTGCCTCCATCTAACTCTGTCTTCTGTATCCTCTTCTCTTGCACCAACTACCTTCATGTCCTCTTTCACTACATCCATAAACCTCCTCTTTGGTCTTCCTCTAGGCCTCCGGCCTGGCAATTCAAAACTCATCATCCTTCTACCAATATATTCACTATCTCTCCTCTGGACATGTCCGAACCATCTCAGTCTGGCTTCTCTGACTTTATCTCCAAAACCTCTAACATGTGCTGTCCCTCTGATGTGCTCATTCCTGATCCTGTCCATCCTGGTCACACCCAAAGAGAACCTCAGCATCTTCATCTCTGCTACCTCCAGCTCTGCCTCCTGTCTTTTCCTCAGCGGCACTGTCTCTAAACCAAACAACATCGCTGGTCTCACCACAGTTTTGTACACCTTTCCTTTCATTTTAGCTGAAACTCTTCTATCACACATCACACCCGACACTTTTCTCCACCCATTCCAGCCTGCCTGCACACGCTTCTTCACCTCTTTTCCACACTCTCCATTGCTCTGGACTGTTGACCCTAAGTACTTAAAATCCTCCACCTTCTTTATCTCTTCTCCCTGTAACCTCACTCTTCCACTTGGGTCCCTCTCATTTACACACATGTACTCCGTCTTGCTGCGGCTGACCTTCATTCCTCTCCTTTCCAGGGCAAACCTCCACCCCTCAAGCTTCTCCTCCACCTGTTCCCTGCTCTCACTACATATCACAATGTCATCTGCAAACATCATAGTCCATGGAGATTCCTGTCTAACCTCGTCCGTCAGCCTGTCCATCACCATAGCAAACAAGAAGGGGCTCAGAGCTGATCCCTGATGGAGTCCCACCTTCACTCGGAACTCCTCTGTCACACCTGCAGCACACCTCACTACTGTCTTACAGTCCTCGTACATGTCCTGCACCGCTCTAACATACTTCTCTGCCACTCCAGACTTCCTCATACAATACCACAGTTCCTCTCTGGGCACCCTGTCATAAGCTTTCTCCAGATCTACAAAAACACAATGCAGCTCCCTCTGACCTTCCCTGTACTTCTCAATCAACATCCTCAAAGCAAATACTGCATCTGTTGTACTCTTTTTTGGCATAAAACCGTACTGCTGCTCACAAATGCTCACGTTTGCCCTTAGTCTAGCTTCAACTACTCTTTCCCATAACTTCATTGTATGGCTCATCAGCTTTATTCCTCTGTAGTTGCCACAACTCTGCACATCTCCCTTGTTCTTAAAAATGGGCACCAGCACACTTCTCCTCCATTCCTTAGGCATCTTCTCATTATCTAAGATCTTGTTAAACAACCCGGTCAGGAACTCTATTGCCACCTCTCCTAGACACTTCCATACCTCCACAGGTATATCATCAGGACCGAGTGCCTTTCCATTCTTCATCCTCTTCAATGCCCTCCTCACTTCTTCCTTACTAATCTTTGCTACTTCCTGGTCCACAACAGTCACCTCTTCTACTCTTTGTTCTCTCTCATTTTCCTCATTCATCAACTCTTCAAAGTACTCTTTCCATCTTCCCATGACACTACTGGCACCTGTCAATACCCTTCCATCCCTATCCTTCATCACCCTAACCTGCTGCACGTCCTTCCCATCTCTGTCCCTCTGCCTTGCCAACCTGTATAGATCTTTCTCTCCCTCCTTGCTGTCCAACCTAGCATACAAGTCATCATAAGCCCCTTGTTTGGCCTTTGCCACCTTTACTTTCACCTTACGCTGCATCTCTCTGTACTCCTGTCTACTCTCTTCAGTCCTCTCAGTGTCCCACTTCTTCTTAGCTAACCTCTTACTCTGTATACACTCCTGCACCTCCTCATTCCACCACCAAGTCTCCTTATCTACTTTCCTTCCAGATGACACACCAAGTACTCTCCTACCTGTCTCCCTGATCACAGTAGCTGTAGTTGTCCAGTCATCTGGAAGGACTTCCTGGCCACCCATAGCCTTTTTCAACTCCTTCCTAAAAGTCACGCAACACTCCTCCTTTTTCAGCTTCCACCATTTTGTCCTCTGCTCTGCCTTTACCCTCTTCATCCTTCTCACCACTAGAGTCAACCTACACACCACCATCCTATGCTGTCTGGCTACACTCTCACCTACCACTGCTTTGCAGTCACTGACCTCCTTCAGGTTACACCTTCTACACAAGATGTAGTCTACCTGTGTGCTCCTACCTCCACTCTTGTAGGTCACCCTATGTTCCTGTCTCTTCTGGAAGAAAGTATTCACTACAGCCATTTCCATCCTTTTTGCAAAGTCGACCACCATCTGTCCTTCAGCGTTCCTCTCCTGGATACCAAACTTGCCCATCACCTCCTCATCATCTCTGTTTCCTGCACCAACATGCCCATTGAAGTCCGCACCAATGACAACTCTCTCACTTCTAGGGATGTTCTGCATCACTTCATCCAGGTCTGACCAGAATTTCTCTTTCTCCTCCATCTTACATCCTACCTGTGGAGCATACCCACTAACCACATTGAACATCACACCTTCGATTTCTAGCTTCAGGCTCATCACTCTATCTGACACTCTTTTTACCTCCAGGACGTTGCTAGCAAACTCCTCCTTCAAAATCACCCCTACTCCATTTCTCTTCCTATCTACACCATGATAGAACAGCTTGAACCCTGCTCCTAAGCTTCTAGCCTTGCTACCGTTCCACCTGGTCTCCTGGACACACAATATGTCTACCTTCCTCCTCTGCATCATGTCAACTAATTCTCTACCTTTTCCTGTCATAGTTCCAACATTCAAAGTCCCAACTCTTAGTTCTAGACTCTTAGCATTCCTCTTCTCTCTCCTCCTACGGACACACCTTCCTCCTCTCCTTCTTCGGCCAACAGTAATCCAGTTTCCACCGGCACCCTGTCGGTGAACAGCACCGGTGGCGGGCGTTGTTAACCCGGGCCACGTTTGATGCGGTATGGAAGTCATTTGTTTGATTCGCATGTTCTGGTTTGGCAAAGTTTTGTGTCGGATGCCCTTCCTGACACAACCCTCTGTATTTATCCGGGCTTGGGACCGGCACAATAAGATAATGGCTTGTATCAGAGTACCAAGACCTGGGATTTTAGATGCAGGCCAAATACAACATTTATTTGATTTTATTTTTTGCTGATATCCAATATCAGTATGTACATGTAATACTATACTGTATGTTCAACATGGAATATATTGAAGTCATGTTCAAAATGTATTATATTCTGAAAATGTTACAAATACTACAAACCAACAGAAATGCCTGACTACAAGAACCTCTAAATGTAATACAATATTCTCTTTTTGTGCATTTCATAGACATCTGTATTTTGCACCTACTGTATATTACCTCAACAGCATGGTAGATATTCTATGCCTTTCATACTTGAATACATCATTTCAGAGTGGTTAGCAAAGGCTAGCATTTGCATAACTTAGATGAATAAAAACAGCTTCTTCCCCCCCCTGAAAATAAGCTTGTTCTCTACTAATTAAATTGCATTTTTGTACAAAATCCAACTAAATTCCAGTGAATACTTGCTTCACTGTGGTGATAGACTGTTCGCTGTGTACAGGCCAAGAAATGGCACATGTAATTACTGCATGCATTGGATCCACCGAACCATAACCAAAACTTCCTATGTCAGTCAGATTTTTCTCAACAAAAATTCTCACGTGATCGCCTTATGCCCTCACTGTGCTAATAATAACCACTTTGGATGTCTTACTAATTGTGAACTACATTTGAACCTTCTCCTCCCTTGTCCGTTTCTAACGTCATGCTGCGCTCACGTTGTCATCCGGCGGAAGTGGCCATGATGTCACGGCTGAAAACATGTATCATTACTTCCTGTATGTCGACTTGATAAAAAGTAAAGGCTACAATATTTATTAATTTACCAAGGAATGCCATGAAGGTGACTAGTCGATGCTATTTCAGTTAGAGGTGGGATAACTGCGAGACAGCCGGAAGCAAAGTAATGGTCAGCGTTCCCCACAGGGGTCTCGGGGCAAGGTCACGCCTCAAGCTGTGCTTCTGCTTCTCAGGCAGGCAGGAAAGGCACCAGAGCCGGAGAGGGGTGGAGGGATGAGGACATGGAAAGAGTGGTGGGAAGCGGCTGTGTGAAAGCACTGGTTGTCCACTCTCTAATACTGTAAGTCATATTATCGACACACAGTAATGTCGGTGTGTGTCTGCGTGTGTGTGGTGTTTGTAGAGACACCACAAGCTCCAGCACAATAAAGGGCACCGATTAACACGAGCACAATAGGGTATTTAAATGTGCACATAATATGCATATACATTCACAGCTGTCCATTCCCAGTAGCATTCATGCAGCCCCGGAACATGATGCTACCTACCTTCCCCATGCTTACTGTTAGCAAGACAAAGACAGTAAATCTATACTGCAAAATAAGCTGTACACTGACTACTCTAAAGTATTATCAGATGTTCCTTGGGAAGATAAAAATAATCCCTGCTAATAATAATAAAAATAATCCCCCAATTTTCATGGCTTTACTCTATCATATGGATTTTTAAAAATGTATTAATTAGTAATGTGATTTTGATTTGGGCCACACGGTGGGTGAGTGGGTAGCATGATTTTCCTCACAGTCAGGAGATGGGGGTTAAAATCTCCGTTGGGCATCTCTGTGTGGAGTTTGCTTGTTCTCCCCGTGCGTGTGTGGGTTTTCTCCGGGTACTCCGGTTTCCTCCCACATTCCAAAAACATGCATGTTAGGTTAATTGGTGACTCTATATTTACCATCGGTATGAATGTGAGTGTGAATGGTCGACTGGCGACCAGTGCAGGGTATACCCTTCCTCCCGCCCCAAGTCGGCTGGGATAGGCTCCGGCATACCCGTGACCCTAATGAGGATAAGCGGTATAGAAAATGAATGAATGAATATTTAAAAGGTCGTAAACAGGTTTTCAATGCTCTATGAAAACATTCCATTTATAACTAAGGGATCATTTATAACTAAGGGATCCAAGATGAATTTCACATCAACATGGTTGTGTCTGGAACCCGTTAACATGATAATAAAAATATGAGGGGTTGACTGATTTTGCGAGATACACAGCACCAAACAAAAGATACAATCATAAAAAACAATAGGGATCAAAAAACATTTGTTACCTGCTGTCAGTCACATGGGCGATGCTGACAAACAAGCCAGCGCAGAAACACATATCAAAATGTGATAAGTTGCTGTTAAGTTGACAAAACTAAGCCTAACAACTCACCTTGCCAGATTGACGCCTACCGCCGGTTTGAGCTGCGGCGCCATGTCGGCGGTGCAGTGTGGGAAATGAAGAGTGGGTGGGTAATGTGTGTGTGACCTGTTGACCCTTCAGCTAACTCGCTTAGGGCACAGTCGCATGGTCCACATCTCCCAGCGCAGATCGATCGATGGCCCTCACCCTCCCTCACGTGCACACAAGGAAAACCAACTTCCTTGCCGTTGTGTAGCACCAAAAGTTCCTCTTTTAGTGTACACACACCTCCTGGGCTTTTTGTTAGTTCATAGTACTTTTAGACAGCCAGCCTACAGATTTTATAATATACAGTATATGATTATGCAGTATTACGGTATTAACCTCATCATTGTAGTCATCACCCGGTATGTTTTTAATGAGGAAGAGTAAGCTGCTCATTAACACATGATTTTGCCCACAAGGCATACAAATTAAATGTATGTATTGTATTATATTTATAGCACATATCATTGGATCATCACTACTGCCTACAGTATGAATGTGTATGTGTCTTGTTACAGCAAAAACGGCATATTGAGAATCTGTTTTCATGATACCTTAGGATTTTTTCAAAAGTATGGCAGTCAAAAATAGCTTGTTAACGGCGGAAATTAAGTAAGTATTATAATATGTGCATCACGGCAAGCCAAGCCTCTCAGAGTCACACAGAGTCTGCCGCTGTTGAATAATTTTATTCTGACCTGAACTTATCAACAGTGCAAGTGCAGTGCAATTCCAGCACCATTTATGTAACGCCAAATCACATGACTAGTCCATTCAGCCTTGGAAAGACACCTCAGTGTCACTACTATGACCGATAGATGCATTTGGGGACACTCCCGACAACACAACAACAGCGCAATTTTGCATGTTTGTGTGATCTAAATAAAGAGTATGACAAAGAAAAACAATGTGTGGTTCTTCTTATCACTCACTTTGTAACTCTCACTGCGGTGAGAGTATTTGCTGCATTTAAGTATGCTAGGAAATCCCAGAAAATAAACTCAAAACGTGGTTTTAACTTCAAATTACGTGGTGTCTTTGAACGCAGTATCTTATTTCTCACAATAACAGTTAAAGTGTGATTCTAATCTTCTACTACTATCAAAGAAACTTGTGTGTGCTAATGTGTGTAGATTTTCAGACATTAGAGGTATGTTTTAAACATGATTTAAATGTTCAGTTAATTTGGTGCCGTTAATAAATACAAATACACAAAATCCTGACCTGCCTTTTGTCATTCTTTCTATAAAATACAGTTTAAATTGGCATATGTCAGACATAATTGCAAATGGTCGTTAAACATGATTAATTCATAAGAAAACTGTGCTTAATCTCCGTCCATCCATTTTCTGTGCCGCTAATCCTCACCAGCATATGCTGATAAAACATTTCAATCATTCGATAGCCCTACCAAAAAAGTGTTGCAAAATGAAACCTTTTGGTGGTCACCAGAGGTGGGAGTACGTCACTCATATACAAGACACAAGTTACTGCTTTTCGTCTGCAAGTTGTGTCAAAACATACACGTTTTAATTAGGCCAGTTTTACAGATTCAAAGTGTAAAGACAAGAGTTTTTTTATGACATATTTGCCAACAAACAACCTCTAGGGCCAAACAGAGCTGAGTTAAAAAAATAAATAAATAAAAATATATATGCAAAATAACAAATAATAAAAGAAGTTGTTCTGATAATTTAAGATTTCGAGAATAAAAGTCGTAAATTTACGAGACTAAAAGTGGTAATTTTCTGTGTCATTGTGTCATACGTGTCCGAGGGCAACTACAGCCTAGTTCTTCAGTGGGGAGTGGAACTTCCCTCTGGCTTCAGACAAGCTTTTATTTATAACGGGGCAGCAAAACAAAGCAGTCGGCCACAACCAAGTTATCTTAGGTTAGCATCATCTCACCGCTACTCTCTAATACCACATACGGCTCTCGGCCTCACAGCGGTCTCAGGAAATGCCTATAAAATGAAGTTACGACTTTTATTCCCAAAAAGTTACATTTGTACTCTCATAACATGACAATCTTTTCTCGTAAATATACAACAGTCATCAATTTACGACTTAATTCTCAAAATCTTAAAGATTTGAATGCTTCATTCAACAGGCATTCCCTAAGACAGCTATAAACACAGGGGACTTGTGTGACCCTTGACCTGGGTCAAAGGTGAACTTATGACTTTTTTTTCCCCCCAACTGATGGCTGGAATGCTGTGTGAGGAGAACAACACAACTTCAGCCATAACTGAGGCTCTTTAACCAGAAGGGGATGAATAAAAACGACTTTTGTGTTACGTTTGAGCCGTTTGACTGCCGTGTTACGGGCACTGTTTGTAAACAAAGTATATAAACAAACATTCACAAAATCTTTGTCTCTTCTTTTCCTTGCGGCTTATCCATGTTGTGTTCCGTCGGATAGCACCAAAGTGAGCGCATGCGTAAAATAAATCAAGCGAAAGCCGACTTGTTAAAATACAGTCACACAGGTATATTTTGGATATTTGAAAAATACATCAAAGCGTTAAACCAAAAACAAGTCATTTCAAGTCAGTTAGCTCTAGTCCGAGTTAAGTCTCGAGTCAAGAACATCAAGTCAAGTCTTTTTGGAACATTTGTCAAGCAAGTCCCAAGTCCTAAAAATTGTGACTCCAGTCTGACTCAAAGCCCATCCCATGTGACTCGAGTCATATGGGATGTGCTTCGCCATTCATTTTGGGATGGGATCTCTGGTGTTTAGTACTGCTCTAATTATAGTCGAGGAATTTTTTTTGACCAAGACTGCAAAGAGGACAGTGTATTAATTGGATGCAATTGCAGATAATTGGCAAGCGACTGTCTCCGCATCGTGACGTAACACTTAGTCAAATCATTGCTGAACGGGACAAAAAAGAAACAGACAAAGAGCTTTTAAATAGATGGTTGTATAAAAGTGTGAAAAATCAACAAAAATGGTTGGATCCATAAATCAGGGGTGTCAAACTCGGGCCATGGAGGGCCGAGACCCTGCAGATTGATGGTCCATACAAAGAGATGGACGACGTCTAGGTGGACAGATATATTGATGGAATGAGAAATCCAGGGGAAGAACACTGGGTTGTTTTAACGATGGAGACCTGAGCGTGATGTCTAACACATTAAAACGTCAACTAGGTCAAGATCTGTGAAGTTCACACATGAGTCACCGGTTTCATACTCATCATCAGTGAGCCCTGAATGTCCCTCATTGTCGCTACTCATGATCTGTGTGCATGTAAAAGTGTTGTTCTGTCTTCACTATACAGGTGTGAAAACCTTTGGCAGCACTTTCCAGTTTACAGAGTTTGAAGCCAGCAGGAAATGATCTGTTATCTTCTGTTTTAATAGATGGGAAGGACAACATTGAGGTTACAAAATTGGCAACCAATTTCTCACATTTGATAGGACCGACACTGCTGCCCCCGGTGCTCCTTGCTGGGGTTTATTTGAAATCCGATGTGTTGAAACTTTGTCGTCTGGTGTTTTGTCACAACACTGTGCTCGCTTAGCAAAGACCCAAACTATAGTGATAAACAAAAGAAGACAGACGACAAACAAGCTGACTCGCGCCTCCGTGTAATCCGTTGTTGTGTGAGTCAACTCCTCTGTTCTTGTTGATGACTTTTTTCAACACCCAGTCATCTCTTCTTTCGAAAAAGAGTATTTATAATTGGGCGAATGAGGTTAAAATGATGGTGGACGATAAAAAAAAAACAAGGATTAGGTCTGAGTGAGTGAATTGACAGCCGTCTCACAGTATAGATGGTTGCCTCAGTGAACGGGAGTGATCAGGTTTCCAGTTTCCTGGTTGGGAAATGGTTTCTTTTTTTGTGTGTCAAGGTGTGAGAGTGCTTGAAGTAGATGTGCATGAAGACGTATTGCTTGATGTACAAATGAAGGATGGGCTGATGGTGGAACAGATGAGGAAATGAAAGGATGCATTAGGGCTCTGTTCACACTTGGCATGTTTTTTTTGTTAAAAGGAGTGTTTGTTTTGCTCTTACTGCTCGTTTGGTCAAGTGTGAATGTGATCATTTGGTTGTGTACACCAGACAAGCGGGCCGAGACGGCTGGATGTATGGGTCTCTCTCAGTCTGCTTGTTAGTGTATTCTGGTGCAGTTCAGTTCTAATGTGAACACTGCACGGACCGATGACCCAGATCAGTGTTCAAATGACAATAAAACGCATGCAGAAATGACAAAGATGAAGGAAACATGTCTAGTCTCCTTTGTGTGTGTGACTACATTTGCTCTTTAAAAGTGCATTTTAGAAACTTTTTGTGAAATCTAATCTGGTAATAAGAAAAGAATATAATAATCTTTGCATCCAACCCAGCATATGGCATTGTGGTTTTGGAATATTTCAGTTCTATCACATAATATGTCACAGACGCTGCCCAATCAAGTTCTTACTGTATTTTACGGATTTGTGTATAGCCTTTGGTTGTGTGTACTGTACATGTATTTGCCTTCTTTTTTTGAAAATCTTTGCAGTAAATGGTTTTGGGGTTTTGTGTATATTGTACATGAAACATGTTTTCATCGGTTGTTTAGGCTTGCAGTTTAGACTATCCATCATATTGAATAAGTGCATTATAAACTACTGTACAAAGCTGCACACACTTGAAAAGTGACAGTATTAATACTGGTGTATTGATACCACACTGTGACAGATGATAATATAACATATCGGCATTTTGTCCCACCACTGGTGTGCATGTGGGTGTGTGCTTGAGTGTGGACAAGTCTACCAGCTGCCTGTGTGCAGCACTCAATCCTGCTAAGGCGAAGCCCTAATTACAGGAGCACGACTACAGATTTAGTCAACATGCAAACCATAACAGAGGACGCAGCAGGGAGGGGATCACTTGGAAAAGTCACGGGCCGGACGGGAGCTTCATGAGAGCGGACCACAGGGACAAGGAGGGAGGGGTGGATGGTGTGGGGGAGGGGTGGTACTCTATTTCAGGATCCACTGCTCTCGTTATTTATCATAGTGGAAAACTCTGCAACCTACAATTGACTACGGAGCAAAAACCCCCGCCTCACCCATGTGCTCCCGTTCGCGCTTTTATGCGATGCCAAACTTTTTAGGATATCCAATAAAAAGAAAAACATGACAGCACTTGATTCAACAATGTCACACCCAAGCTAGAAACATTGCATGTCTAGCTAAGGAAGTTGACCAGGTTGTCAAACTATAAGCGCTCTTATTTTGAATTGAGTGTTTATTTAAGCATGTGATAGTATGTGTGTGTGTATGAGTGTGTGTGTATGAGTGTGTGTGCGTGTGGACAGTTTGCAAGAGGAGAGTGTTGGCAGTTAAACTCTGAGCTCACCCACGACTCTTCTACCACTTCCACCCACAGTGTCCTCTATACAGCTGCTCTCACTGAGCCAAACTCACACCTCAGCCTCATCTCTTCTCCATGCTTCTCTCTATCACTCCCTGGTCCGGCCATCCATACATTTGTTCAACCATCCGTCTATTCATCAGACCAATTCATCCGTCAAGGCCTACTGTATGTCTCAACACTTCATCCCATAATTGCATATGGTCATTTGTCGTTTGATTATTCCGTCCATCCAGCATGAAGTCCATTCTCATGTTTATCTATTATCTATCTACCAGTCCATTAGTCAGTCAGCCTGAGCATTATCGATGCATATATTCAAACATCCACTCAATTCCATTCATTCATTTGTCCATTTCTGCAATTATTCATTGATAAGTTGGTCCATTCCATCCATCAATTTATACTTCCATGCATTCATGTGTCCTTACTATTATCCATCCATATCGTATCCATCTAAAAAAAAAAAAAAAAAAAGACAAACTATGTCCCAAGAACCAGATTTGGCCGGCGACGACCAGGTCGCCCGGACAGCCGAGTGAGTTTCCTCTGTAGGGTGGCTGGACTCACCCTAAGAGATGGGGACGCTTCCCTGGTGAGGTGTTTTGGGCATGCCCAGCCGGGAGAAGGGCCCGGGGAAGACCTAGGACACACTGGAGGGACTCTCACAGCTGGCCTGGGAACGCCTTGGTGTCCTCCCGGTGGAGCTGGAAGAGGTTGCCGGAGACCGGAAAGTCTGTACTTCCCTACTGAAACTGCTGCCCCCGCGACCCGGACCCGGATAAGGGGAAGAAAATGGAATGGAAAGTAATGAAATCTATTTTAAAGACAAAATTACGAATTATTTCAATGGGAATTTAGTAAATTGGTTCCAGCATACCTGCACAACCCTACTGAGGATAAGTGGGATAGAAGATGGATGGATGGGAATTTAGGAAAAAGAAAATTCCACCAGGGATAAGCCGAAAGGAAAAGGAGAATAATAAATATGTTTACACATGAAAGCTAATGCAATTGTTGGCATATTTGCAAATGAAAAAACCCTATTTTAGAGCACAATTTTATAGCATTTATTGCAGTACTGGCTGCAATCAGGAGAGGTGCTGATTGTGGTAGCCCTGCACCCCCACAGTCATAAAGGCCGGGGCCCCCCCATAAATGAAAAATATATCAATCCATCCATTTTCCATACCGCTTATCCTCATTAGGGTCGCGGGTACGCTGGAGCCTTTTCCAGCTGACTTTGGCCAGGAGGCGGGGTACATATATATATATAAAAAGTATAAATATTGTATATGTGTATGTTGAATCTGTATGTATATGTTGAACCATGTGTTTACTTGACTTCTGGGATTGACAAAAGGGGAGGTTTTAAGATGAATTCCCGTAGGAGACATGTACAGTATGTAATCTCTGCTTGCATAAGATATTACTGTCACACTCAGGCAGCCTTTGGGTGACACATGGAGAAATGAACGCTGCTTCTCAATGTTAAGTCCATTGACACTGCTGTCCAGTGAAAAACATCTCTGTTTTTTTAATTTTGTCATTGATGTTGTTTGTCGTGTTCTGCATGACAAACTGCATCATTGGTCTAGTTCATCTATATTTCGGCAATCACCTGCTGTTCTGTGCTTTTATTTTGTAACATCTGCTTCCTGTGTATGGTTCTGATTCCATGACGTTTACTCCTGTTCGAGAAAGCTGTTGATGAGTAATTATTGTTCCGTTTAACTGTGCTATCGTGTGCTACAGTTTGTTCACAAATGTTCCATTTCATACCTGTGACATGCTTATGAAATGACGGTTCTGGACGCTCGTGACCTGACTACGTTTATTAAAGACTTAATTGAGAATTAATCAGACTTAGTTTGGTAGCCAAACCAAATAACTGCTAAATGATTTTAACTGAACTATTTTTTAATCATTTATAAAAACAAAAACTGCTTGCAGAGCACTGAATACCTGCACCGACTGTACTGTATGATGGCACAAATGTGTTATTGGAAGTAAAAAATAAAAAACAAATCTAAACAACTTAAACGCTTGTCGTAAAGTGGTCACCAAAACTTTGAAAAAGCTGTAATTTTGAATATCTTAAGATGATGCAAGTTAGTTGTAGTTAACTTAGCATAAAAAATAAGCCATCTTCTTTTATAAGGCCACAAAAAGCATTTATTTGACGAACAAGCTGGCCACATAAACTCTTGCTTATAAAAACAATCTATGAAGGGAGCATGTCCCATAAAAGGCAGACATATTCCCCCATAAAGCCGCCATGAGGATGTTTAAATAAAACACTTCCTGCCCTTTCGACATTGTGTGTTTTTCCCTCGCACTGGAGCGACTCGCCGGCCTTAAAGAGTCCTTTCTTTGTGGCCCGCGACTGCCTGCTTGTGTCTGCGCAGCGCCTCGGCTTCCCCGTGGAGATGAAAGTGAGGGAGGCCAGTCATTTGTGTCAGCGCGCGGTTCGCTCGCCGCTGCCAGCGCGCTCGCTCTTCGTCTCATCGTCCTTCACCAACGAGCGTGGCTATTTTAGCCGCTCTGAACTGCAAAAACCACAATCCTTCGCTGACCAGCGCCCTCTCCTCTCTGCTGGCCATAATGATTATGTGGATATTGATAGACCATAGGGATTATTATCATCTACTAAATATACTTTTATATTGTCCCGCATGGGACTGGCCCCATCCTGACCATAGTAAACAAGTCCAAATACATCCTCTGTCTGTTTGTTCTGACACACAACATTCATTCTGGTCCATACTAATTGTCTGAAATGTGTGATAAAATGTAAGTCTGACATATATGCCAAAGTTTTTATACGGGTTTTCGACATTTCTACAGGTGCCCTCAAGATTTTACATCAAATCTTAAATAGATTATAAAAATTTTGGTCACAATTTTTATAGCGACCAGTCCAGGGTGTACCCCGCCTCTCGCCCAAAGTCAGCTGGAATAGGCTCCAGCATACCCGCGACCCTAATGAGAATAAGCGGCATAGAAAATGGATGGATGGATGGATATAGTATTAGTATTAAACAGAGTTGTGTCGAATATTTTCAGTAAAAAAAGACTGTAATAGGGACAACAACAAAAATTAATAATTAAAAAAAATGCAATTTAAATATTAAAGTAAATTATATTATATTTAAAAATGGAATGCTTTTGGAATGAAATTAAAAATACAATTTTAATATAGATAGTTGAAATATTATGACATTCCATTCTATTCCATTCCATTCCATTTTCTTCTGCTTATCCAGGTCCGGGTCGCAGGGGCAGCAGTCTCAGTAGGGAAGTCCAGACTCCCCGGTCTCCGGCGACCTCTTCCATCTCCACCGGGAGGACACCAAGGCGTTCCCAGGCCAGCTGTGAGACATAGTCCCTCCAGCGTGTCCTAGGTCTTCACCGGGGCCTTCTCCCGGCTGGGCATGCCCGAAACACCTCACCAGGGAGGCACGCGGGAGGCATCCGAACGAGATGCCCGAGCCACCTGAACTGGCTCCTCTGAATGTGAAGGAGCAGCGGCTCTACTCTGAGCTCCTCCCGGATGGCCGAGCTCCTCACCCTATCTCTTAGGGTGAGTCCAGCCACCCTACGAAGGAAACTCATTTCCGCCGCTTGTATCCGCGGTCATGATCCAGAACTCATGATCATAGGTGAGGGTGGGAACGTAGATCGATCGGTAAACAGAGAGCTTTGCCTTCCGTCTCAGCTCTCTCTTCACCACGACGGTCCAGTACAGCGACCGCATTATTGCGGACGCTACACCGATCCGTCTGTCGATCTCACCTCACTCCCAACCCGAAGGGTACAGTCCACCCGTTTCCGACTGAGAACCATGGCCTCGGATTTGGAGGTGCTGAGTCTCATCCCAGAAGCTTCACACTCAGCTGCAAACCGGTCCAGTAAACGCTGAAGGTCACAGCCTGATGAGGCCATAAGGACCACATCGTCTGCAAATAGCAGAGACGAGATCCTAAGGCCACCAAACTGGACTCCCTCAACGCCTTGACTGCGCCTAGAGATTCTGTCCATGAAGGTTATGAACAGAATCGGGGACAAAGGGCAGTCTTGGCGGAGGCCAATGTTCACCGTAAACAAGCTCGACTTACTGCTGGCAATGCGAACCAGGCTCCTGCTTCGATTGTACAAGGACCGAATGGCACATAGTAGCAGGCCGCCAATGGACTATGGAGATAGTCCTATGGAGTCACCAGCTGGGGAGCTTTCCAGAACCCCTCTGATATACTCCAAGAAGGCTGGGTACTCTGAACTGCCGTTTGGCGCATACGCACAAAGCACAATCAGGACCTTTTCCCCAGCCCGAAGGCATAGGGAGATAACCCTCTTGTTCACCAGGGATGACTCCAGCACAGAGGCACCAAGCCGGGGGGCTATTAAAAAGCCCACACCAGCACGCCGCCTCTCCCCTGCAGCAACTCCAGAGAAGAACAAGGTCCAGCCCCTCTCAAGGAATTTGGTTCCAGAACCCAAACTGTGGGTTGAGGAGAGTCCGACTACGTCTAGTTGGAATGTCTCAGACTCTTCCACAAGCTCGGGCTCCTTGCCCAACAGTGAAGTGACATTCCATGTCCCAAGAACCAGATTTGGCCGTCAAAGACCAGGTCGCCCGGACACCCGCCTTCGACCACTGCCCAAATCACATAGCACCGGACCCTTATGCTTGCCCCTGCAGGTGGTGGGTCTGCGGGGGGAAATATTATGTCAATAAAGTGAAATTATTTTCTTGTTAAAATGCATTTTTTCTGACTTTATTCATGTAGGAAATAAATCATATATAAAATACATACAGATGCTGCTCAATAAATTTGAATATAATAAAAAAGTTGATCATTTCAGTAATTCTATTCAAATGGCGTAAGTCAAACATCGCATAGATGCATAGCACGCAGACTGACATATTGTAAGTCTTTTTTATTTTAATTTTGATGATTATAACTGACAGCCAAAGAAAACCCCAAATTCAGTATCTCAGAAAATTTAAATATTGTGAAAAGGTTCAATATGGAAGACATCTAGTGTCCTATTCTAATCAGTCAATTCACTAAAAATACTGCAAAGGCCTTTAAATGGTCCCTCAGTCTAGTCCTGTAGGCTACACAATCATGGGAAAGACTGCTGACTTGAAAGGTTGCCCAAAAGACAATCATTGACACCTTGCACAAGGAGGGCAAGACACAAAAGGTCATTGCTAAAGAAGCTGGCTGTTCAAAGAACTCTGTGTCTAAGTACATTAACTCATTAACTGCCAGCCATCTTTAGAGCGGACAGCTCCAACTGCAAGAGTTTTGGGGCATTTTGCTGAAGTTTCAAGACCCACAGAACATGGAGCTTTACATAAACACTAAACACGTCTAAAGAAACGTAAGACTCTCTTCTTTCTAGTCTTTATGGTTCTTTAGAAATCGGCAGTAGAACATAGGGTAGTTTTAGCGAAAACACCTGATATTGACGAAAAAACGGAGTAAACAAGCTTTTTCTGCAGAGAAGCAAATTCAAGCAATAAGGTGACTGATGTCCATATTTTTTGTTTTAGTGACACCGCAAACATCTGACCAGTTGTTTACTTATATGAAACTACAAAAACAACATGGAAAATGACTTTTGATGACAAAATAACATTTGTTCACAGATTTAGAACACAGCAAACATAATGAAAATATCTTAAAAAAAACACCTGCAGAGCTGCAGTACCTTCTCTTAGACATTTGGGATTGAAAGTCAAGTGTCACTTTAATTGCGCCTCAAAACTAACAGTGCAGTTCAACTTAATTCCCCTTATCTTGTTATTGGCGCGTTAACTTTGGCAACCCAAATATATCTTTGCTGTTAGGCAAAATTGCCAGAAGTAAGTCTAGCTTGTTTCCGGTGAACGTTGGCCTCTTTGGCACCAATTCTGTTCATACTTCATGGACAGAATTTCTAGGCGCAGTCAAGGCGTCCAGGGAGTCCAGTTTGGTGGCCTTAGGATCTCCTCTCTGCTATTTGCAGACGATGTGGTCCTTATGGCATCATCAGGTCATGACCTTCAGCGTTTACTGGAGCAGTTTGCAGATGAGTGTGAAGCTTCTGAGATGAGACTCAGCACCTAAAAATTTGAGGTCATGGTTCTCATTCGGAAACGGGTGGACTGTACCCTACGGTTTGGGAATGAGGTCTTGCCTCAGGTGAAGGAGTTCAAGTGTTTGGGGGTCTTGTTCACAAGTGAGAGAAGGTTGCAGCATGAGGTCGACAGACGGATCGGTGCAGCGTCTGCAGTAATGCGGTCGCTGTACCGGACCGTCGTGGTGAAAAGAAAGCTGAGCAGGAAGGCAAAGCTCTTCATTTACCGGTTGATCTATGTTCCCACCCTCACCTATGGGCATGAGTTATGGGTCATGACTGAAAGAACGAGATCCCGAATACAAGCGGCGGAAATGAGTTTCCTCCGTAGGGTGGCTGGACTTACCCTAAAAGGAAGGGTGAGGAGCTCGGCCCTCTGGGAAGAGGTCGGAGCCGCTGCTCCGTCACATTGAGAGGAGCCAGTTGAGGTGGCTTGGGCATCTAGTCCGGATGCCTCCCAGACGCCTCCCTGGTGAGGTGTTTCAGGCATGTCCAGTCAGGAAAAGGCCACGACGCAGACACCCTAAAGGGACTATGTCTCACAGCTGGCCTGAGAACGACTTGGTGTCCACCCGGTGGAGCTGGAAGATGTGGCTGGGGACCGTGAAGTCTGGACTTCCCTACTGAGACTGCTGCCCCGTGACCCGTACCCAGAAAAGAGGACAAAAATGGAATGGAATGTTTTGCAAAACATTTTTAAAATAATCAACTTTTTTTCTTATATTTTTTTAATATATTTTTTATTTTATTTTTATATTTTTTATTTTTACAAAAACATACTCCTTATTTTTCGAAGTAAGCATAGTTTTGCTTTCAACATATATATTATTCACATAAATATTTGATTTAGATTCGAAAATAGACTATTTTTGGAAATAAATATTCACATTTGTATCTGTACAATATACAACCTTTTCTCCAAAATACAGTTTAAAAACAGTTTCTCCCCTGTTCCTGCAACAAAATTCTAAAATATTCTACTTTGTTCTCTATAATATCTAACTTTTTTCACAAAAATATACACCTTTTTCTCCAAAATACACATATTTTCTTCCTCTTATCCAAATCGCCAGGGCAGGAGTCTCCATGGTACTTCCCAGTTCCTGGCCATCTCTTTCAGCTCCACCTGGAGGAACATTGAGGGGTTTCCAGGCCAGTTGTTAGTGAGGTCTTCCTGGGGGCCTCCACCTTGCTGGGCATGCCTTACACCTCACCAGGCAGGCATCAAGAGACATCCGGATAGACGCCTGTGACACCTCAACTGGCTCCTCTCGATTCAAAGGTGCAGTGACTCTACTTTGGCCGGCCGGAGGGCTGAGCTTCCCACCCAGTCTCTTAGGGTGCATCTAGCCACCTACGGAGGAAACTCATTCTGCCAGCTCGTTTTCCCAATCTTGTTCTCATTACCAAAAGCTCATAACCACAGATGAAGGTGGGAATGTAGATCGACTAGTAAACTGGGATCTTTTGTCACACTCATGCTCCAGCATACCCTCACTTATGAACAAAATAAAGAGATACCACCTGTGGAGCAAGATCCACCCTTTTCGTGCTGGAAACCATAGCCTCAGATTCGGAGGTGCTGAGCCCCAGAAGCTTCACACACAGACAGCACCACCTGCAAATAGCAGAGATGAGGTATAAGGTCCCCAAATTGGACATGCTCAATGCCTTGGCTGCGTCTAAAAATTCTGTCCATAAAAACTGTGAACAGAATTAGTGACAAAGGACAGCCGCAGAGACCAACGTTCACGGTGAACAGGCTGGACTTACTGCTGGCAGTGCTCCTGCTCCGGTTGTACAAGGACCGAATGGCACCTAGTATCATGTCACCAAATTGCGTACTCTTGGAGCACCCTCCCACAGGACACAGTGAGGGACACAATCGAATGCCTTTTCCAAGTCCAAAAAACATACGTTGACTGGTGTGGCAAACTCCCATGCACCCACCAGTACCCTAAAAAATGTGTAGCACTGTTCCAGGACAAAACCCCCCACTGCAGGTTCAACTAACAGCCGTAACCTTCTCTTTAGAACTCTGGAATAGAGTTTCTGAGGGAGGAGTGTGATCCCCCTGTAATGGAATTGGAATACGCCACGATCATTCTTTTGGAAAAAAACTACTGTTCCCTATTACCGCACAAGAACTCCCGATATATTCCAAAAATGATCACAAAAAATGTACAGCACAAACCTGTACAACAAACTGATGTCTGTTCTCCCAAACACCTTGACCATTTGACCTGACTTTCCATTCATTTAATACATTTTAAAAGCTGATGATGGCATTTAAACGTTTGTTGACGCTCCTGCAAACCCCCACCCACCCTTTGAACCAGCACCGCCATCAGCAGTATCACCTGCTGGTGTTCTTGCTCTACTGCCTTCTCTCTCAGTGGGTCAGCTGGGCCTGGCTTGTGTGGGACGATGATGTATGTTTAGGGAGAGGGAAGCTGTGTGAAATGTGTGTAGGAGAGGCTAAGAAAAACATTACGGCCTGGCAGCAGTGTGGAGGATTGGGTGGGGGGATACTGATGATGTATGACGAACAGGAGAGTAGGTGTGTGAGCGTGTGTGTTGGGGAAGAGGGCGGTAATATCTTTGGGAGATTGTATTCTTCAGGCAAGTAGGTGGGGTTCTGTTCTCACACTTCCAGTTTGTCCTTTAATGTCATGGTTAAGTTGTGTAATGGTAGTTGTTAACCTCTGTTGTGTACATTTTGTTTTCTACACCAAAATATGAAGTCTTTTTTAGCAAATAAATGTCATTTTTAAAAAATATTGGTACTGCTTGCACTACTGTGATTTCAATAGCTAAGGGACTTCCATGAACACTGCCAGCTGCCTGCTTTGGTAAATACTAGATTGTTAACCAGCAAAAACTACCGATGTGCACTGATTTCGTTTCCGATCCGATACTGAGTAAAATTCAGGCCGGTATCGGCAACACAAATTCACCCGATGTGTCTGCTACATTTTAAATAGATGTGTAGTTTATATCATAGCATAAAGGATACAAGATATTAAATGAAATCAATTATTAAAATCACTGACATACCTTCCGTAGAGGAAGCAGAGTCTGAGGACACGTAGGCGGACAGTTTTATCACCGTGGCTGAGGTATCTGGGGTAGTTAAAACACCCCCCAATGGCAAGGCTCCGGGGATGGATGGGTTTTGCCCTGAATTTCTCAAGGATCTGCATGTTGGAGGACTGTCTTGGTTGACACGCATCTTCAACATCGCATGGAAGCCGGGAACATCAACTCTGGACTGGCAGACCGGGGGAGGTGATCCCCGTTTTTAAAAGGAGTGACCAGAGGGTGTGTTCCAACTATAGGGGGATCCCACTCCTCAGTCTCCCTGGGAAAGTCTATTCCAGTAGGCTGGAGAGAAGGGTACGACCGTTAATCGAACCTTCGGTCACAGAAGGTGCAATGTGGTTTTTGTCCCGGTCGTGGAACACTGGACCAGCTCTACACCCTTGCAAGGGTACTGGAGGGTATGAGGGAGTTTGCCCAACCGGTCTACATGTGCTAAGTAGACTTGGAAAAAGTTTTTGACCGTGTCCCCCATGGTGTCCTGTGGGGGGTGCATCAGGAGTATGGGATTGGTGGTCCCCTACTACGTGCCATTCGGTCCTTGTACAATTTTAGCAGGAGCCTGGTTCGCTAAAATTGCCAGCAGTAAGTCGGGCTTGTTTTCGGTGAACATTGTCCTCCGCCAAGGCTGCTCTTTGTCACCGATTCTGTTCATAACCTTCATGGACAGAATTTTTAGGCGCAGTCAAGGCGTTTAGGGAGTCCAGATTGGTGACCTTAGTATCTCGTCTCTGCTATTTGCAGACAATGTGGTCCTTATGACCTCATCAGGCTGTGACCTTCAGCGTTTACAGGAGCAGTTTGCAGCTGAGTGTGAAGATTCTGTGATGAGACTCAGCACCTCCAAATCAGAGGCCATGGTTCTGAGTCGGAAATGGGTGGACTGTACCCTCGGGGTTGGGAGTGAGGTCTTGCCTCAGGTGGAGGAGTTCAAGTATCTCGGGGTCTTGTTCACAAGTGAGGGATGGTTGGAGCGTGAGATCGACAGACGGGTCGCTGTACCGGACCGTCGTGTTGAAGAGAGAGCTAAGCCGGAAGGCAAAGCTCTCTGTTTACAGATCGATCTACGTTCCCACCCTCACCTATGGTCATGAGTTATGGGTCATGAGCGAAAGAATGAGATGGCGGATACAAGCGGCGGAAATGAGTTTCCTCCGTAGGGTGGCTGGACTCACCCTAAGAGAGGGTGAGGAACTCGGCCATCTGGGAGGAGCTCAGAGTAGAGCCGCTGCTCCTTCACATCGAGAGGAGCCAGTTGAGGTGGCTCGGGCATCTAGTCCGGATGCCGGCATGCCCAGCCGGGAGAAGGCCTCGGTGCAGACCTAGGACACGCTGGAGGGACTATGTCTCACAGCTGGCCTGGAAATGCCTTGGTGTCCCCCCAGTGGAGCTAGAAGAGGTCGCCGGAGACCGGGAAGTTTGGACTTTCCTACTGAAACTGCTGCCCCCGCGACCCGGATTCGGATAAGCGAAGGAAAATGAATGGCAATTTTGAATTAAAAAAAATGAATAACTAGGTAATTTATTTATTGAACCATGAAGTATATTGAGGTAGCAGGGTGATTTACAGTAGAGCCTAGCTAAAATACAACAGAAAAAACACAAGACACAATTATATAAAATATGTGAAAATGGTATTTTAAGCAATAAAAAAAGAAAATAGGTAAACTACTAAAACCATTTTTAAAAATTATTATTAAGAACAACTATAGGAATATGCCCTGTGATTTGCTGGCAACCAGCCCAGGATGTACCCCGCCTCTCTCCCAAAGCCAGCTGGGATAGGCTCCAGCATACCCGCAACCCAAATGAGGATAAAGAAAATGGATGGATGGACTATAAAAAGAAAAACTTACTTCACACATGGCTCTGTTTACAATCGCTCATCAATTCAACAAATGACAAATATTTCAGACAAACATCACCTCAAAGGACTAAAATATCAATAGTAACAATATTTTTTGATTTGAGAATCAATTTTAAAGCATGAAGACTTGGAATTATTGACATTTTAGAATCGATCCGCAGACCACCAGCAAAAACCATCAGTATAACTGCTAACTGAGCTGTTAGCATATGTAGCAATGTTAGCAACCTTTCGTCTTCTTTCTGCTCCTTCTCCTTTGAAATGTTCGATACTTGTGTCTTTTCTTTTAGACAAATAAAGCAATCAGTAAACAAACAGTGGTCCACCGGCTTGTGGCCTGTGAGCAAAAAGACAACACGTGAGCTAAAACCCTCAGATAAGCTGCGGCTAGCAAACGTAGAGAAGCTAGCCGCAGCAAGCTAACCATTGGAGCGGCTTAAGGACTGCGGTAAATAAAATGTATGCTTTTGGTTTATATGGAGTTATTTGTCCATTTAAGTGTGCTAGCATGTCTGTAGCTTTGGTTTAGGTCATGGGACTATCGGTAAAAGTAAAAGAAATGTCTCACTAGGATTAGGGTTAGTTTGACAGTAAAAACTTTAAGCTGCTATCTTAGCTTCCCCTGGAACATTTGTAGTTAAGGTAAATCTGCCAACAACAACAAAACGGTTTCTTTGACACATTTGGTGGACAGGATGGTGACGCCGACGCCACAGGTGGCAGGCAGCATGAAAGCGGCAGCGGCATGTGGGTGTAACCTTCATACTGTGGTCTTTGTGCGAGGCGGAATATTAGGTACAGCTCTCAGCATGACGTGCTTCTTGCTACACGACGTAACCAGTGAACACCTCCGTGACGGTGTCACTTAAAACTGCCGTTGCGTTCTTTGCAACAATTACTGTTTGAAACATCTCAACTAAACCCAACTAAAATTATGAGCTAGTGGCCGTTTGGCTACGATTAGTAAAAGCTTGACATCAGTATAACCGCTAGTGTGGTCGTTTGGCTACCAGTAGATGGCTAGCGCGTAAAATCATTCCGTGCTGTAGCGGACCGTCGTGGTGAAGAGAAGAGCCGAGCAGGAAGGTCAAGCTCTCTGTTTACAGATCGATCTACGTTCCCACCCTCACCTACGGTCATGAGTTATGGGTCATGGCCGAAAGAACGAGATCGCGGATACAAGAGCCGCTGCTCCTTCACATCGAGAGGAGTCGGTTGAGGTGGCTCGGGCATCTAGTCCGGATGCCTCCCGGGCGGCCTCCCTGGTGAGGTGTTCCTGGCGTGCCCAGCCAGGAAAAGGCTTTGTGGCGGACTAGGACATGCTGGTGGGATTATGTCTCACAGCTGGCCTCGGGTTGCCTCTGTGAAACTGGAAGACATGGCTGGGGACCAGAAAGTCTGCACTTTCCTACTGAGACTGCTGCCCCCGCAACCCGAACCCGGTTTATCTGAAGAAAATAGAATGGAATGGAATGTTTTGCCAAACATAAAAAAAAAATAAACTTGTTTTCTTTATCAGCAGTTAAGCGGAGGAAAATGGAATGGAAATATTATGCTTGTTAAAATTCAACTTTAATGTTACTTGTAAAAAAAAAAGAAAAACAACTTTTTGATCAAAAATATATAATGAAAATAAAAAATATATATACAATTTGTTTTGGGCCTGAGCAGTTAACAAATGTATTATAATGGCAACAGTTTGACCATGAAATGGATTCAGTCTATTTGCACTACTTTTATTGGGGGGCAATTGCCTCGAGGCTCCACCCACTTTTAAAAGAACATTGCACTGCACCTTGTTTTAAAACTCAGCGTATCACATATTTACAAGCCATGTCTGTCAGCTGTAACAAGGCTCTAGAGCAGCTTTTAAGGTTTGGCCTGTGTGTGTGTGTGCGTGTGTTTGTGTGTGTGTGTGTGTGTGTCACTCCCCTCCCCTGAGCACAGGTGGACTTGTAGTGGAACGCTGCCAAATACTTTTGCTGTAGAAGAAGAGAGGGAGGGGTGTTGGCAGTGGGTGTATCACTTTTTTGTTTTGTTGTGTTTCTAAGATAACTTTCTTTTTTTCTTGCAGCTCTACCTTATCCACTCCTCCTTCTGTGAGAATGTCAATGCTGAGAGTGTGTTGATGGACTTTCTGACCGAGGACCAAAAATGACACAGAGGAACTGAAATAAAAGACTTCTCTTTTCGGGGAAAGGTCAGTGATTTGAACATTTTTATGATTGTTCTTCTGAAAGTACTGTTGTGTGTGTGTTGCTTCATAGTGAAGATGAAGCATTATGCTTGGTAATCACGTCACTTTTTTAAAATCTGTCAATGGACTTAACATTGAGAAGCAGCGTTCATTTCTCCATGTGTCACCCAAAGGCTGCCTGAGTGTGACAGTAATATCTTATGCAAGCAGAGATTACATACTGTACATGTCTCCTACGGGAATTCATCTTAAAACCTCCCCTTTTGTCAATCCCAGAAGTCAAGTAATCACATGGTTCAACATATACATACAGATTCAACATACACATATGCAATATTTATACTTTATATATATATATATATATGTACCCCGCCTCCTGGCCAAAGTCAGCTGGTAAAGGCTCCAGCATACCCGCGACCCTAATGAGGATAAGCGGTATGGAAAATGGATGGATGGATATATTTTTCATTTATAGGGGGGCCCCGGCCTTTATGACGGGGGGGGTGCAGGGCTACCACAATCAGCACCTCTCCTGATTGCAGCCAGTACTGCAATAAATGCTATAAAATTGTGCTCTAAAATAGGGTTTTTTCATTTCCAAACATGCCAAACAATTGCTTTAGCTTTCATGTGTAAACATATTTATTATTCTCCTTTTCCTTTCAGCTTATCCCTGGTGGAATTTTCTTTTTCCTAAATTCCCATCCATCCATCTTCTATCCCACTTGAATTATGTTCCCACTGGAACAAATTTACTAAATTCCCATTGAAATAATTCGTAATTTTGTCGCCAGCTGTGAGACATAGTCCCTCCAGCGTGTCCTAGGTCTTCCCCGGGGCCTTCTCCCGGCTGGGCGTGTCACCAGGGAGGCGCCCGGGAGGCATCCGGACTAGATGCCCGAGCCACCTCAACTGGCTCCTCTCGATGTGAAGGAGCAGCGGCTCTACTCTGAGCTCCTCCCGGATGGCCGAGCTCCTCACCCTATCTCTTAGGGTGAGTCCAGCCACCCTACGGAGGAAACTCATTTCCGCCGCTTGTATCCGCGATCTCGTTCTTTCGGTCATGACCCATAACTCATGACCATAGGTGAGGGTGGGAACGTAGATCAATTGGTAAACAGAGAGCTTTGCTTTCCAGCTCAGCTCTCTCTTCACCACGACGGTCCGGTACAGTGACCGCATTACTGCGGACGCTGCACCGGTTGATCTCACGCTCCAACCTTCCCTCACTCGTGAACAAGACCCCGAGATACTTAAACTCCTCCACCTGAGGCACAACCTCACTGCCAACCCGCAGGGTACAGTCCACCCAGAGTTTGCACACTCTGGCACAACCTAATAAGATCGAATATAAGAGGTGCATCAAAAATGTGTATTTTACAAACACATCCATAATTAATGTAATCGAATCGATTGTGAGAAATGTAGACTTGCACGGCAACACACCGATAGTTCATCCATTTAATTTTGCAAAATAGTAAGCAAACTTTTAGGAACAGCTGCAGTTGTACACTAATGGAAACTCCAACATCATTAATAAACATATTGAAAAACGAAGCAATGTTCTCGCATTAAGAGTGTGCAGATGTACTTTATAAAGAGCTCTGTGGGCGTATTCGTAACAAGCAATGTCATGGAAGACATGTGAGAGGAAGCATATACAAGGTGTGTCACATTGGAGGTTAGATGAGGACACACTGCAGTAGACACAGCCACACCTACTATACACTAACACATACACAGACTCCCGGAACTCTCCTTTTCTAAACGACCCCAGCAGGATGATTTGAATTGAAGCCGATCCATGTGCTAGGCTTTTGTCTTCAGCAAACATCACCTGAGGCATGTCTTTAGTCATGTTTGCACAATCCAGACTGCGTTGGCAAGCACGTGCTAAGACAGCATGTGCTATGGATACACTAGCTCACGTGTGCACAACTCATTTGTGTCATGTCTCTCATTTATGTACAGTTTAAGTCAAATTGTACCTCATTCAAGTGTAAAAAGAAGTGAACCGCTATATACTGTATATGGCATAAACAGTGCATTCCAGTGACTGGAAGTTCAACTTTTTAGAGAACCAATTCTTTTGGCTTGGCTCACTCACTACTGGCTTCCCAGTAGGGAAGTCCAGACTTCCTGGTCCCCAGCCACGTCTTCCAGTTTCACAGGGACGACCCTAGGGCAGCTGTGGGACATAATCCCTCCAGCATGTCCTAGGTCTGCCCCGAGGGCTTTTCCCGACTGGGCATGCCCGAAACACCTCACCAGGCAGGCATCCAGGAGGCATCCGGACTAGATGCCCAAGCCACCTCAACTGGCTCCTCTCAAAGTGAAGATAATTTATTTACACGAGCTCCTCACGCAGTTTTTTAGGGTGAGCCCAGCCACCCTATGCAGGAAACTCATTTCAGCCGCTTGTATCCGCGATCTCGTTCTTTCGGTCATGACCAAAAGTCCATGAACGTAGGCAAGGGTGGACCTTAGATCGACAAATTGAGAGCATTGCCTTCCGCCTCAGCTCTCTCTTCACCATGACGATCTGGTGCAGCAACCACATTATTGCAGACACTGCCCCAATCTGTCTGTCGACCTCATGCTCCAACCTTGGCTCACTTCTGAACAAGAACCAGAGATACTTGAATTCCTCAACCTGGGGCAACACCTTGCTCCCAACCCGGAGGGTGAAATCCACCCTTTTCCGACATCAGATTTCGCCTTGACTACACCTAAAAATTCTGTCCATTGAAGTTTTGAAGAGAATCGGTGATGTACATTTTTCAGAAATGACTTTCTTTTGACGTCTGGTTGGTCCAATGCATTATAGAACTAGTTAGCACATGTTTCTTTGGCATGTACTTGACAGCCTATAAATGCATTTTAAGACATTTTAAAAATGCCATTGCTATTATGAATCTTCACATAAGTATGGACCTACTGTAGCCTTAGTGTGGCTGTTCGTGCGTGCATGTGGGCCCTCCTCCGTACAGGACTGCAGTCCAGGTTTTGTTGTGTGGAGCTGGGCTGGGTGAGTAAGCCGCCCCCCTCACCGATGAATAGAGGATATGGGAGGAGGCTTGAAGAGGCTGTTGTGGGTGGGAGGCTTGGGCCTTGCCAAAGGAAAAAAAAACTCCTTCTTGGATTTGTGTACACTCGCAATCCTTGTGACAACACACAGTTGCCTGACTGGGAGGCGAGCCCTCATGCTCCCGGAGGTCGGCCTTGTCTCTAAATCTTAATTTTTAACCTTAGCCAGACCTTTCAGACAATTGTATGCTTCCATTCTTGTGGGAAGCCCCTTTTTGTATTCCAAAGCAAGGTTCACAAAGGCATGTCTGGGTGAGTTTGGTGTGGAAGATCTTGCACAGAATCCCACCACACATTTTTGAGATGAACTAAAAGATGGTGAGGCAGCAAGTGCAACATGTGACCATATTTTTCATATTTCATTTAGGGTGGTATGTCCATATAACTTAGCATTGGTAGGCAGTGCATTTGGCACCTAGCCTTTTGGTGAGGACTTAAGAGACCCAAATCCCCTCTTATTGTCACCACTATCACATCACAATTATATGGACCATCAGTAATATACAAAAGTCCAATATAACACTGTGTAGCATAATATCAGTTAATCCTTTATCTTTGAATACATTGTCTCTAAAATCCAAACTCCAAACCTCTACACTAGAACATAATCTGGAGCAGTTAAGAATCAATATTTATCTAATAACATGACAGAAACATAAACAATTAAACAAATTACATCATGTACATGTATACTGTAGTGTTCAAAATAATAGCCATAATTAAAAACATTTATCACTGTTATTAGTATATTTGTATTGTTACAGGGATACTTTATTAATCTCCAAGATACATACATGGCAAACAAGTTACCAGTAGGTGCAGTAGATTCTCAGAAAACAAACAAGACCCAGCATTCATGATATGCACGCTCTTAAGGCTGTGTAATTGGTCAAATTAATTACATTCAACGCACACACATACACGCACACACACATACTGTATATATATATATATATGCACACACACACAGACACTTTTCTAGACTTGCATAGCAACCCTGTTAATTGATCCTGTTCCAACACAAAGAAGGGAGACACCATATTGGTCATTGTATAAACAAATAAGTCAGTTTATATATACAGTATATACATGTTAATTAATTTAATGTGTATATATATATATATTTATTCATTCATTCATTTCCTATACCGCTTATCCTCATTAGGGTCGCCGGTATATATATTTATGGAAGTATATCCATAATTGTTTGGAAGTATATCCAGCTGGGATAGGCTCCAGCATAGCCGCGAACCTAATGAGGATAAGCGGCATAGAAAATGGATGGCTGGACAGATGGACAAGTATATGGACAAGTATTGGACTTTGTTAATTTCCAGTTACGAAAAAATATGGAAAATGTAAGCTATTTCTAATACTGTTACCACTGTTCTGTTTTTAAAAGATACAATTATAAATAAGTAAAAAATCTAATAATAATAACTGGACCTTTTTTTTCTAAGGCGCTTACTAAGATGTTTATGTGAGAGCACATGGTGGGCGACACATTGACGAGTTAAATGGCCATTCCTTTTCTCTTATCCTCATCCAAAATTACATGCTTATATAATGGCATATATATTCAAAACAAACCATTCGTTTCATAATTTATTTACACGATAATAGGGCTGCAACTAACTATTATTTTCTTAGTCGATTAATCTGAAGTTGTTGTTTCGATTAATTGATTGATTAGTTAGGCCTTTGACCAGGGGTCGGCAACCCGCGGTTTAGGAGCCAATTCGGCCCTTCAGACTCTTTGTTGTAGCTCCCTGTGCAGACCTAAAATATTTTTTAACATCCAAGTATGGAAAATGCGCCATTTTGGAAAGAGTTCTGACTGGTTATGAGCAAGAAAAAAGGGGGGGAGAGCTAGTGTGTGCTGGCATGTGTTCAGTGAGAAACGACAGATAGTAAGATAAGCAGGACTGCTGTTTAATCCCAAAAAAAGAAACATCTAAAAAAAAATAGAAAGTTGAATTCTGCACTGACAGTATTCTTTGCCAACGACACTGGCTTATTTGGATGATTGATATACGGCAAAAAATTAGCAAACAACAAAAAACATTAAAAGACATTAAAAACCATCACTCGACCGTTTCTGAAAAATGTAAATAGAAGTAGGCTACACATCATCCTCGCAGTCCAGCCCTGCACACGCCAGGCTCGGAATGGTGACCACATGAGTCCATTGAACAAGACCTAAGTGGAGCAGCTTTAGCCAATGAGGCTGTCAAGTAGTGAGTACCATCAAAACCTAACTAGTTGGCATTACTGTAGTTACAAATGCTTACTGCACCTCTGCTTGTTGTATCCTGTTGTTAAATTAAACTTTTAAATGTTTATAATCTATGCGATGTTTTGCAGCTCCAGACTATTTTTCTTTAGACAGCAAAGGTTGACAACTCTTGCCCTAGACAGATCAAATCAATAGAAACCAAACACAAACAGTTAGTGATTTGGTCCGCAACATATCAGAAAAGAGGCAAAAACTTCGATCACTTTTTTCCAAAGTCAAAAGGTTATGTGTGTAAGTATCTTGTTTTACTTAAAAAACACATAAATAATACTGTATGCCTGTAAATATTCTTATTCTTCCAGCTCTAATAACAATAACACACATCTATTTACTGAGTCTGGGTAAAGTCTGGAAAAAGTAAAGAACTGTGAAATGTCAAATCATTAGGATCCCCGTGCTGTTCATGTAATGATACTTTCAAGCACACTGATAACTTTCACTTTTACGAATAGACTTTCAAGCATCAACCATGCTGATGTTATTTAACACTTGCTAACGACCAATCTACCATCTCAGTCTAAATGGTTAACAAAACTGCCCCATTGCTAATAGTGTTTAAGTGACATGGGTCAACTCTACTGATTCTGAAGGACAGGGGCAGAGTACACTTATAGGGTTACACATAGGTGCTGAAATCTGACTGGAGAAAAAAAATCAAAACATACACATACTAGAAGCAGTGCAGTCCATGAGACACACTACCAAATGGAGATACTAGACTGTAGTGTATAAATGAATATAATTTTATGGAACAAATATATTTACATTGAAGTTGTAAATATAGGGCAGTGCTTCTGATAGTGTTAAGGCCAGCAGAGAAAGTTGTGCTGGCCCTGACGGCACACCACTACTCCACCACTATACAATGGTTATTAATTCAAAATATATTTATTCACAATTTGTCAATTTTGACTAAAATATCAAAATATTGACAAAATTGAGTCAAATGCATTTATTTCAGCCTGTAATTGCCATCAGTGGCAGCAGAGGTCAGTGTCTCCAACTCAGAGTAAAAGTTGCTTTATTCCAGGACCCAAATTTTCAAAATTATGTTCCTCTCCATGACCAAACATGTGCTTTTACACTGATATATACACATAATAAAGCAATGATAATGAGCAAAACTAATGTTAAATTGTTCCAATTACCGTGGATTAAAAGTATGGGAATTAAAAGTAAGTAAGTAAAATATTAGCTTGCCATTACCTAAAGTATTTTGTTCAAGCATAGCAATGTTGTGTTGTGTGTACAATGAATTACAACATTACAACATTTGAGTTGTTTTGATTGTCAGCTACTGGAACTTTTAAAGAGAGCTAAGCTTCACAGTCACTTGGAATAGGGGAGTTATAGGTAAGGGTAGAAGAAGCAAAAAGGCAGCCATAAAGGAGAGCATGATTTCATAATGTCTAAAAAGGAAGGTTCTGGCTTGAATAAGTGGGTCCACCCACCTGCGTGTGAGAGGCTGCATGGCGGTTACAGAGACACGAGTGTGTGGGATCGGCCCGCTCATGCCATCTAATCGCTGAGAGAGAGGCAGCACATCTTCTTGCTCTTGGCTTGATCATCCCACTGTTAGCCTGTTAGCGTCTCAAATCACTTGGACAGGTAACATAATACATAAGTAGTCTTTTTCACTCAGTCTTTACCTTTGGACGGCAGGGGCTAAGACCTCCATCATGAGTCAATAACCCAAATGTGTACTAGCAACGTCATGGAGCAGGGAGTACTTTCAATATTAGTGCATGTACAAATTCATCACACTCAAAATGCAATTTGATTCTTGAATTCGCTTGTATGCATCGCATGTCTCCTTCTTAATGCATTTTTTTGGTGTCAGGTTCAAGTTCAGTTTGTACAGTACAGATAAATAAATAGATATTATCAGAATCAATAGTATTTCTGGAGGCAGGGGGCCACGCTATAAGGCCGTATGACAAATGCCTTCTTCCAGCCAATAAGACAAGAACAGTAAGGATAATATTTTAAATATACAGTATCTGAAAATAAATATAATTTTTTACAAATATTTAACAAAAAATTATAATACACCAAAACAATTGTTAAAGTTGCTAATATTAAATAAAAATGTAAAAATTAGAAATTTATCACAAACACAAGAACAATGTTATCAAATGTGATATTAAAAATATTCGATTGGCACCACTTTCCTCACAAGTAGTTTTAGCAGTGTTCACCAACATTTAAAACGCATGTATTTATACATCATTTTCAACAAGTTTTTTATCATTGTAATGTGCGCCTCCGTTATCAGTTGAGTAGTTTAGTAAACTTAAACAAATCAATGACAGTGAACCCATGACCTTCATCACTGGCGGTTATAATAAAACAACAAAAAAAACGGTTGTACGTTATGTGTGGTAAACAGTGCTTAACCTCATTTCAACCTTCAAGCACACATAATGGAGCCATGCAGGCTCTTGGCTCTCCCTTCTTCTTGTCTTTTTGCTGATTATGGCTGTGATGCACAAACTTGACTCACCTGTGAGCTCGCTGTGCGGACGGGCCCAAAAATAGTTGACCTGCACCTCACACCTCGTTGCAGCGTGGTCTTCTTGTCGCTTTTTAGTGTGTGTATGTGTGTGTGCATGCGTGCGTGTGTGTGTGTGTGCGGTGACAGGCATCTGTCTGGCCTGCCCTGCAGCCTGACTGCTTTTAATTAGGAGGTGCCATGGTGCCTCAGGGCTCTCCTGCTGACACACACACACACACTCACGCACACATACAGGAACATACACACACGCTACCTGAGGGCAGACGGAGGCTGTCCCACCAAGGCTGTCCTCGTTACCTCTCATGCGACCCTACACACACACACACACACACAAACACTGTATATATACTGTATTCATATCACACTAATCAGATGACAACAAGACAGAAGGTATATGTTACTATACTGTAGTAATGAGTATACAACACTGTCATGCTGCAGCTTTCCTGGATTATTTTCAGCTTTTATATTCTTTTTAATTATTTCTATCATGAAAAGTGGCAATTATCATTAATAGCTGATAACTGTGGGGAAGAGCGACAACTTTACATAATTATATGTCCTGTACATTGCTTGCATGTGCCTGTGCCTGAACAAGCAAGCGTACCATAGGTTTTGACTTTGTGAATTATTTTGAGGGTTTTTGTTCATTTCTATTTCAAAAGGTGGCAGTTGTAATTAACAGTGGCCCCACGGTGAATGAGTGGGTAGCATGTTGGCCTCACAGTCAGGAGATCAGGGTTCAAATCTTCGTTGGGCATCTCTGTGTGGAGTTTGCATGTTCTCCCCGTGCGTGGGTGGTGGGTTTACTCCGGGTACTCCAGTTTCCTCCCACATTCCAAAAACATGCATGTCAACTGGGATAGGCTCCAGCATACCTACCCGCAACCCTTCCCCATTGATTGTGCATTGATTGTGTACGCAAATGTACACACTTTGAGGATTATTTTGAGTCTGAATATTTCTATTGTGCAATGTAGCGATTATCATTAATAACTGGTTTATGAGATTAACTATACAGCACATCAACGTTTCATGCACATATGCATATTGTGCCAGGACCATGCCCACGTCTTCCAAGCATGCTGTGCAGAACTTGGTGACATTTTTATTGGCTTAAGTTGTGGCTCAAAAAGATCATAAGGTTGTGTCATGTGATCTTCATAATACATTTTACAGGACGTTGGGGTTACGAGATTGTCATGGTCTTGAGTGGAAATGAGCAGTGATGTTTCATGGCGTCACGTCCAATGCTTTGACTTACCCATACCGAGCTCCTCTCCTTAGAGTTACAATGACTGCTTTGTTGTTGTCATCTTGTTTCATAGCATATTAAGAAGCATATACAACCAAGTAAACTACACCATTAATACCCCCATGGGGTGTCAGGCACACCCCCTGGAAGTCCACTACCCTTCTTTATAAATCCCTCGACACAGGTGCCACTTACGGTGCGTTGCTATGACGCCAGCGGCAGCTCGAGAATAGTCGGGTCCATCTTACAGGATGAATGTTGTTTTTCTGGCCGTCTGGCTGGCCTGCTAGCAGTTAGTGGCTAACCCCCGTTTATATATACTGGATGCCAGTGTGTGCTGGCCACATAGCACTCACCCTGTGCAAAACAGTGTCACTCACCAAGCGTATGGGCTGCGGTTTGCTCACGTCTGTGTTGTCTCCCCAAAGACGGGAAGTGGGCTCGTTCCTCTTCTTGTGTGTTTTTAGGCCAACTGGACGTTCATAGTGTCAGTGCTGTTAGGGAAATAATAAATAACTTCGGGCACACTCACAACATTCCTATCCCCCTGCGCCATCACTTCATAATACAATACCGTATGTCTTTGCAGCTTACTTTCATCGTTTCTGTTTATTCACATTACGCAACATGGCAGGTATAAATGGTGGCAGGAGCGATTCATTGACTAATACACACCACATGCACACATGAGCTTGGCCTTTTTCTCTTTTGATTTTTTTCAAGCCATTCTGTTTTTCAGTTGTGTAAGGTGGCATGGTGGTGGTTATCAATAGTAACTGGGTTCACATGATCACATGATTAAAGTGTTTTTCTAATGCTACCTTTGTTCTCAATCTTGCTAGTCTTGCACTGCACAAAACACAGCATAAGAGGGGTCAGTGCCCCAAGATCCACGAGATGTCAGCTTTTTATTTCTTACCTGTCCAAGTGTTATTTAAATATATAAATATTTAATGGAGAGTAGTAAGTCTTTGTGCACATTTTCCTGTTATCTGCAAAATTAAGGCACGTCAGATAAAAAAGAAAAACAATCACAACTTGAACATTTAACGTCACTCATACCTTTATTGTTGGCAAGACGGCGAAGAGGGAGAAGGGGAAGGGACCCACACCAACAACTTCCCAACATCTTTGACTGTTTGTGATGTGTGTTTTGTTAACGTCTCCCTTTTGTAACATTAGCTTCCTTGATTCCTACTTTCATCGCGAGGATGGAACTTATTGTTAACGTGACATTTGAGTTTGCCAAATGAATATGCATTACAGGTAGTATTGTATAAACAAAGTTTTGCGAGATTTGGTGTTGTGTGTATGAGCCAAGATGGCTGAATAAACAAGCAGTGCTGGTGGGGGTATTATCCATCCACACCACCAGGCAAAATTTGGCACAAATGATCACTGAAAACTGAATCATGAGAAAACTGGGACATTTAGAAATCGTGATTTGACTGTGGAGTCATCCTTCATTCATGGAAGTTAAAGGTTTCCAAAGTCGACTGCGATATTTGAATTTCTACAAAGTAAAATTCGACAAGAATACATTTAATATTTTCATAGTTAGATCAAAGAACAGCTGTTTACGAGCTTCTAAATATGTTTTTACCGTTACTACAGCCCTGCAGAAATAAAATAGTGCCCTTATAATCACCTTTACACGTGTATAACCCAATAGAGTCGACAGAAGTTAAGATAAACTCACATGCTAGCATTAACAGTGTACCTAATTATCCCATGTCTAAAAAAACACAAAGTCATATTTTTTCATTAATTAAATAGACTTTAATGTTTTCCCTGATGGTGTAATGCTGACAAGGTAAATATGATTCCCGGCCAGGGCCCAAACACCTAGTCATTGGAGATGTGCTGGTCCCCAGCCCAGATAAATGGAAGGGTTGCGTCAGGACGCTCATCCAGGGTTAGAAGTAGGCCAAATAAAATCAAATTATGTGATTGACTTGCTGTGGCAACCCCTAATGGGAAAATTCGAAAGCAGAAAAACAATTACAGACTTTAATGGTGGAAGTGCAGAGATAATCTATTACAGGATATACAGTAGATGGGATACTGACAAATCAAGTACAGTATAAACAATCAATGTATTTCCTTTCTTGCCATCATGTATCTTATCTATATGGTATGTAAAACCAAAAAATAGTTGAAAAAGATGAATTATGATTAATAACAACATTGATCTTGTATTGTCCCAAAGGGTGCAACAAAGTAGCTTTAAACTGCAGTTGTGTGTCAGCCTGCCACTGCGTCCTGTCAGACATCCCAGAAAAAAGACAAGATAGTTTTCCACATTTTCTCTCCCGCCTCCCTCAGTCTCCCCAAACAACCCTTGGAGTTCCTTTGCCCCTCTATCCCTCGAACACAACTAAAAATTCATTTTGTCTGACCTAAATCAGAGGGTGTCTGCGCCATGGGGCTTATTACACAGTGCACTTGGACTTGTGTTGTGGAGGAGGATGGGGTATTATTATCTTGCAGCTACCCACCCTGCTATAAAAACTAGCGGTGCGACATCTCCTCAGCGCAGTGCTCTGCTGTTCAGCCCTCCCTCCCTTTTCCTCTCGCACTCCTCTCAGCACACACAACCTGACTCCACAGCTCGCCTTCACACTCACTCTCAACACACACACACACACACACACACACACACTCTCACAGACCCAACAACCTGCGCTCCACGGCTGCTTTGGATTTTCTCTACTGGCTTTTTTAAAATACATTTTTATGAATGGAAGCTTGATTGATTGACAAGACAAACTGATTGATTGCCAGTCAGAAGAGGGCAATGCTGAGAGGTCAAGAAAGGACCACCAGAACCTTTGGCTAGTGTGGACTTTACAAAGACAACTAAGGTAGGTGATGGAACACAAGACTTGTGTATGTTTTTGTGGATTTTCTAAGGACAAGTGTGCGCAAGCTTGGCATACGGAACGCACATGCGCCACTTGGTGTGCATATTATTGACATGGAGCTTTGCATGCCGCCTGGACTGGGGGCAAACAAGTTTGTCACTTGTATTTCATTCTTTTGTATTTTGTTATCTTATCTTGTGTTTTTCTATTGCCAAATCCTGTTTGAAATAGCTAGATATCCTGTTCTTGCAGTTCCCATAAATCTATCAGTCATAAAGTTAAAAAAAAAGATGAAGTAGCAGTTTTACTGACAACATCTAACGAGCAGCGTTGCTCGGTTTGCAGTTACACCAGCTTACAGCATGTTATTAGTTTAAAAACCATTCAACCTAAAGAAGACACCTAAATAGATCTACGTCACAGCAAAAAATGCACACGCATGTATTCCTTAATTTTAGCATAATCCTTTTTCTAGCTTTCTGTAGCTAGATTTAAAATAAAGAACTTTATACTGATGAAGGCAACAGTATAAATGAGTAAGATCGATAATAATGATTAATAATCAAATGAAAATATTATTAGAAGTAAATACATACCAAGTATAAATAAAATAGGCATCTCTCTCTGGAGTTTGCAAATTCTTCACCATGCATGGGTTTTCTCCGGGTACTCCATTTTTTCTCCCACCACCATTTCTCCCTTTCCTCCTCCAAAAAAATGCATGATAGGTTAACTGGAGACTCTAAATTGTCTGTAGGTATGAATGTGAGTGTGAATGTTTATCTATACGTGCCTTTTGATTAGCTGGCGACCCTTCCGGGGTGTACCTTCCCTCTTGCCCAAAGGCGGCTGGGATAGGCTTCAGCACACTCCTGCGACCCTAGTGAGGATAAGTTGAATAAATGAATAAAATAAATACAAATTCACAAAATCATCCTGTGTTTATTTCAGGTCTAACACGCTACATGCAATTTAATCACTAAATACAGACATCATTTATTAATAAGTTAATGAATGCGCAATAAATGAGCTAACTTACTTCTAAAAAATAAAATTTGCAAACTTTGTGTGACTGACATTAATTTCCCCAAAAATATGCTCCAGACAAGGTGGCTCCATAACACAGTACATCAACACAAGGTCAAATGTTATAAAATGTTCTTTTATTAAGAGGCAGGAGTGGGGCTGACTACATGATAAGTGTGTGACAACATTTTGGCCTGGTAATGATTTCCTGCACCGCTGACTGGGAATTTTAGTTCAGACCTTGGCGTATTTGCTTGTGACACTGGTTGGCTGATTTGTGGACTGAGCTTGGTCGGTACCACTTAGGACATCGTGATGAGGAGTGTGTGGAGGAGGGGATGATGCCAAAGGAGGTGACACATAGGCATGATGGTTGACTTAAATGTCTACAGTCCATTCTGAAAAGTTGCTCATTTTGCATATTTTGCATTAGGGCAAGTCAGACGGTGCCCCACCAGATCCAGCAAAGGGTCATACATGGTATAATTTTCATGTTGGTCTTTGAGTGTGTGCTCTTCTACATAAGTCTTGTAGGTGGCGGAAATGCACATTTTATTGCATTACTAATCATCAAACAAATCAGGAAGAAGATGGTTCAGTTTTCTGTGGAATAGAGATGGTAAAACCAAGAACAATGCTGTTATTTGTGAAAAAAACATAAAAAAAGACATAATAAATAAATAATAGAATAGAATAAATAATTCTCAGGAGAAGTGCTGCTTAAAATGTCACACATCTGAACGCTGTACGATGAAGCAGTAGCGGACAATCACATTTCCCTGTTAGGTGGTACATTGTATGATAACAATGCCTAACATTGGCCAACTCAGGATCAGCTTAAAAAGGGCTGGTATATGCAGTATCTACGTTTTTGTGTGTTTGACTGCCAAACCTCCCTGTCCTTACTCAGCTGTGTTTGGCAGACGATGCCGGAATTTTTTTAGGCACTAGTGACCACATTTTTGTTCCTTTGCATTTTTTACGTTTTAATTTGAATCTGTACCACTTAAAGTGCTATTTTTGGTGTAATGTTTTTAGGATTTGCCTGAGGATTTTGTCTCTCACATACTATGTGTTGCCTACGCGTTGTAAGACAAATTGTGTAGTTTGTGACGTAGCATACCTAAGTGGTATTTAACAAAACGCCAATGCCACTGTCGCCGCCCTGGTGGAAGGGGCGTGTTAGGGGTTAACAAGGGCGTTTGGCTGGAGAGATGTCACTTGTGGTGGGAAGCCATGCCCTCCACCCCCCACCCTAACCTCCCCCACCCAATGTCTATGTGGCACATCCTCCTTAGATCCTCTCCACGTTGTAATTAGGGGCTGGCCGCTGTAAGGCAGCGCTAAAGCTAGCGGTGGGAGAGGAGGCCGCACGTGTCATTCCAGAAGGTGGGGGGGTTGGAGGGCTGCTGTGTTAGGATGGACCTCGAGCAAACAAAATGACAGTCTTCACTGACTTTCTGTCATTTTTAAAGTTTGCCTTGGCAGGGCCTCTCAGGGAGGGGCCCCTCCTCTTGTGTTTGTGCAACCTGTTAGGGAAGTTTACAGGCCCGACTAATCGCTTTGTCAGCGCAGCTTCTCTCACCTTGTACCCACGCTTTCACTTTATGGCGCTGTCACATAAACAGCTTTGTTGTCTCCCTTTAGGGGGCAATCATTTCATTTGCTGGTGTGTTCTTGGTCTTACTGTATATGGAGGTTCAAACTTTGTTTTAGCTCAGCAAAAACTGACTTCTCAATTTTATTTATCTATTTTTATTTGATTTTCAATTTTACGGAACCATTTTTGTGCCAACATGTCTTTCTATTATGATGACCGGATGACTTTTCATTTTCTGTGGCTTCTGTTTCAGTCCACACATAAGATTTCTTAACATTGACTTTGTTCAAGCTTGTAACAGTCTGATGAAAACTGATATTTATGCCTTATTAGGTTGGTTCACAACAACATGGACTTCAGCCTACCTAGAAAAGTGCATACAAATCATTATTGTTCTTAAAAATGCTAATTTTTTGACCCCTGAAAATTGTTTTAGTTCATTACCGGAGTTACTTCATGTTCACATATTTAGATTTAAAGTTTGGCATTTGCCGCCTCGTATATTTGTATACTGTATGCCTAATTGTTTCTTCTGTTTCTTATTATGTGAACAGTATTTAATAACCGTGAAAGACATATTATACGGTTCAAAGAGCATTTACTGGCGGACAGCAGTCCTAGTCTGGACTCAGACTGTGTCCAATACAGTCATGGATCTACAGTATAGTCAATATATATGTATTTAAAATTTTGACGAGGCGCATCTTTTTTAGACTGGTTGACCAGGTCAGGAAATCCACTGACCAATTGCATGCAAGTTAAGCCCGCCAACGTGATGCTGCTCAGCCAATCAAATCTGCGCATTGCCACTAAACATTGCAACTCTAAATACGACGGAGAGCGATAGAGGAGTGAAGCGAAGCGAGTGACATGGAAGAACGAGTGAGACATAAGGGGACGGAAGAATAGAAGAAAGGAGAGATAGAACGGATCAGGTCTGATCCTGAAGAAATGTTTAGTAGTTGGACCTTATTCCAATTTTAGTTGAATGTCAAATGTCTGTTATCTATGGTTTTTCATTATTAGAACGTAACCTTTGCAAGTTTTGTTTTTTGGACATGTTTTTTTTATTATAAACGCTCTGCAGGAAAGCTGCTAGTGTGTGTGACTTTGTCGTTGTAAAGAGTGCCTTTTTTCAGCAATGACTGTCTTCAGGCTTCTGATTGGCTGAAACAGCCTGATGATTTTGGTTGACCTCTTGCTTTTGCATGTGCTTGAAAATGTATCAATGTGTTTTAGGTAGATGGATATTTTCCAAAAAAACATGTCTCTTGTTGCATAGAAAATATTACAGTTAGAAACATACTGTATGTATTTTTAATTACATTTCCAAATCCAGGTTTTTACCTTTTTTTCTTTAAATCGTTATCTTTGGATTGTTAGCTTTGCAAGTATGACGTAGTAGCATCAATTCATTTACTTATGGTGTCTTTGCTTCACTGATTGGAATCCAAGGGTTCCATTACCTTCTAGTGACTTACGTTTCCAACTATGATTAAAGCAACCATGTACAGAAGGTGTGGACGTGGTACAACAGAGTTGCCACACCACTCCCAAGATGTCATAAAACTGTCATCTCAACTTGGACTGTTGCTCTGTTGTTGAACATTTTACTCACAAGATATTTACACAGGTATCCTGTGTAGCCGCATCCTTTTAATAACTACATTAATGGTGTCAACATAGCAACTGTCCCCTAGCAACAAGAGAATAACCACGCAGAAGGCCAGTATTTGAGGCGTGTGGCTGCAGGTGAACTGAGGGATGGTATATATTTTTTCTTTTAACCTCTTAATGTTGAAAACAAACCAGTACAAGCAATGTTTTAGTTACATTTTAACATTCTGTCCTTGAAGTGTAAAAATAAGTTAAGTAAGCACTTTATTCTGAAGTGAAAGAGCAAAGTGGGCCTTCAGGCAGGATGTGATAATCTCGAGAACAATCTGACCTCATTTGTGGTTCACAAGTCACCACGTTTTGATCGAACCCGTCGTCTATGACTGTATAGGCAGCCCACCCCGCCCTCTTGAATGTGGCATTTGTCTGTTCTAACAAAACGACATCTCATCAAGTTGATGGGGTTCCCTGTGGGCCAACTCGTGCAGAAGCGTTGGTAACATGGCACCTAAACAAGCATGTTGCATCCGTGTGTCTATGTGATGGTTTAATACAGACCTTAAAGATTTGAAACCTTTTTAGAGCTACAAACAATATTTGCAAATACTGTACTGTAGTCCAGGGATGTCACTTTTTCCAGTGAGGGATGCAAAATGGGGGGCCATTTTGATATCCTGTATAGTGTATAGTATTTTGAACATTCATTGCCAATGTAGGTCAATATATTTTAAGCTATTTTACATAAAGATCATAGCTTTAGGAAGCAAAGCAGTAATTAGGGTATATTTTTTAGAATATATTTTAATAAATTTACTCATTAAGATACTTACACATTTGGATTTCTTGTACATTTATTACAAATCTTTTCTTAGTATTTGTCATTAAATTAAATTATATTTTATATGGTATTTTTAGATTTGAATTTCAATACATTTTGAATAATGACATTTAACATATTTATTGTTTTGTTTATATTACTAAACTTTTTAGGACATTTTTTTATTGAATTTCAATATATTATGTGGCTATTAAAATCCATCCATCCATTTTCTATGCCGCTTATCCTCATTAGGGTCACGGGGATGCTGGAGCCTATCCCAGCAGACTTTGGGCGAAAGGCGGGGTACACCCTGAACTGGTCGCCAGCCAATCGCAGGGCACATATAGACAAAAAAACCATTCACCTCACATTCACACTCATTCATACTCTAATGGACAATTTAGAGTCACCAATTAACCTAACATGCATGTTTTTGGAATGTGGGAGGAAACCGGAGTACCGGGAGAAAACCCACACACGCACGGGGAGAACATGCAAACTCCACACAGAGCTGCCCAACGGAGATTTGAACCCAGGTCTTCCAGATCTCCTGACTGTGTGGCCAATGTGCTAACCACTCAGCCACCATGTGGCCGGCTATTAAAATTTTTAGGGTTATTGTATTTTTACAATTAATATATGAGAAATGCAAATAAAATTAATTCAGTCACACAAGTATAAAAACATGCTAAAAGGTTTAATTTAGTGTGTTGGCTTCTACCTAGATCAGTACGAGAGACCAGAGAATGGTCCACCACAGGGAGGAAGACCGGATTGGGATCCCCTTCCCAAACCACAGCAGCGATGTCCTGTGCAGCCTCAACGAGCAGCGGCGTGACGGCCTCCTCTGCGACGTCATCCTCATTGTACGCGACCAAGAATACCGCACTCACCGTTCGGTGCTGGCGGCCTGCAGTCAGTATTTCAAGAAGCTCTTCACCGTGGCCACTGGAGGCCCAGAGGACGGGCGCCACCTCCATACCACCGCTTCCACCGCCGCCATCTACGAAATTGATTTTGTAGCCCCAGATTCGCTGACGGCCATCCTGGAGTTTGCCTACACCTCCACGCTGACGGTGACGACGTCCAACGTGAAGGAGATCTTGAATGCCGCTCGGATGCTGGAGATCCCATGCATCATAAACGTGTGCCTGGAGATCATGGACAGTGGGGGTGGTGGCGGGAGGGACCTGGAGGAAGACGAGGAGGAGGATGAAGAGGAAGAAGAAGCAATGTCAAGAAATGAGGATCAGGGGGAGGAGGATGACGACGAGAGGTCGCTGAGGTCATCAGAAAGCAGGGTAGAGCCTCTGGAGGTGGATGAGTCACCACCCCCCAGCACCTCCTCCTACCAGGAGACATCAGCTGACAACATGAGTGGAAAGCAGGTAGAGCCTTTCCTTTTATGGTAAATGTTTTCATTGGCACTAATGTTGTCGTCTTGCAGGAGACTTTGGAGAATCGTGCTCTGAAGGACTTCTCCATCGCGTCCCTCCTCCAGGACGGACTGTACCCCCGCATGTCCACCTTGGACAGGAGAGCCAACTTCTCCCCTCTCCTGCCCGCCTTCTATCCTTCCATGTGGGCAGCAGAGTTCCCGGGATTCCCACAGAGCTTCCTCAACCCCAGCCTCCATCAGCACTCTCGCACAGGGGCGTCCCCGGCTGCCTTCCTGCCGCCCGCCACACCCAGCCCTCTCAATCTGGCCGTCAAGCGAGAGATCATCAAAGAGGAAATGAAAGAGGAAGTCCCGCCCAGCCTGCTCCACAGCGACTTCCTGAATGAGTTTGTCAGTTCGGGCCTGTGTGGCACCGTCAGCGCCCCTGGACCCGTGCCGCCGCCCTCGCCGGTCAAGGATGAGGCAGACTTGCGGTCCTACCTGAGCTTCCTAAATTCGGCGTCCCACCTGGGGGCGCTTTTCCCTCCCTGGCAGCTGGAGGAGGAGCGGAAGATGAAGCCCAAGTCTTCGCAGCAGTGTCCCATTTGCAACAAGATCATACAAGGCGCCGGGAAACTACCGCGACACATGAGGACGCACACGGGCGAAAAACCTTACATGTGTACCATCTGTGAGGTACGCTTCACCAGGTGAGACCATCACTTCTTTAAGACACATGGCAGTAAAACTGTGCAACCCATAGGACACCTTGCCCAGGTATGCTTGGGAACAGTGAATCCCAAACCAACCTTAGCTGGGATAGGCTCCAGCTTACCTGTAAGCCAAAACAAAATAAACATTATGCACGATGGGTGGATGTTTATGTATATGTGCCCTGTGATTGACAGGCAGCCAATCCAGGGTGCACCCCATCTCTTTCACTAAGTCAGCTGGGATAGGCTCCAGCTCACTCATGACCATAAACTTTATAAGCAGTCTTGAAAATGAATGAATGGTTGTTTGTTTGATAGGTTTCAGCACACTTATGGCTCCAAACAGGGTATGCGGACAATCCCTTCCAAGCATCATCTTCTCAGCAAATATAGAATATAGAATATAGAATAGAAAGTGATAGCTGAACGCTGAACTGGTCACCAGTCGATCAAATCGCATTCACATGTACACATACAACCATCCATTTGCTATATGGCTTATCCTGTTCAAGGTCACGGAGGAGCTGGGGCCCATCCCAGCTGACAAGTGGCCAATGATACGCTGCCAGCAACTTTCTTGTCTTTGGTGTCAAAATATCAGGGGGTTGAACGGAAAGCAAACCACCCACCTTTCAGTCTCTAACGTTCATCTCTAAAGAGACCTCATTTGCAGATCAAAGATATTAAAAGTGAAACCACCAGTTTCTTACCCAGAGATGTGTCACTCCCCCACATCTTTGCCATATTTTCCAGTTAGATTCGAACAGCATCACAAACTTTGACTTTCGACACTTATATACTGTATACCTTCAAGGCTACAATGGCTGGGAGCCTGAGAAATGTGAGTCTCAAACTGTGGTACGAGTATTGGACCACTGGTGGTCCACACAGTACTCAGGAGCATACAATCATACTAGAAACAACCAGAATTATAAAAGGTGAACGAAAACGGTGGTAGCAAAAACGGTGGTACAAGCAAACTCTTTTCAAGGTGGTACTTGCCTTGGATAATAAAACAATTAACTGTATGGAGTACATTAGTGTACTATAATACTTTGAAGCAGAACCAGCCCTGCTCAAAGTGGCGTCCTAGGTGAGATTTTATATGGGACCCCCTCCATAGGTGAAGTTCTGTACATACCCTTAGCAAAGAAATTGAATGTCATTGCTTCTTACGTCTGCGATTGACTGGCAAACAGTCCAGGGTGTACCCCGCCTCCCGCCCAAAGTCAGCTGGGATAGGCTCCAGCATACCTGCAACCCTAATGAGGACAAAAGCTGTAGAAAATGATTGAATGCTTTTTACGTGGTTAACAAATTACACACAAACACAAAGAAATGCGACATGTAATATAAATAACTAACGGACCATTTTTTGGATAAGCAGTTAACGTGCGCACGTCCTGTTCGGCCGACACAGCGGTTGCGTGCGGAGCTAGAAATGGCAGGAAATATTGAGCAGGAATGGGCAAAGAAAAGGGTATTTTGAAAGGTACGTTTAGCTTCAAAGCCCTGGCAGGTGGCTCTCTTCAGTTGTCACAAAGTTCCTCTGGGAGAAGAGGCAAGTTTCTGGCGCACTGCAGGTGTTGTTTTACTTTGGACTCATTTATATATAACTTATACTGATTGAAGGACTAACTTATACAGCAGCACCCTGACATGCGAGCGTCCCAGCTAATGAGCGTTTCAAGATGCGAGCCGTCTCTTGTTTAGCTAAAATTGAGGCTAGGAGCTGCTGGGCGCCGGCATAGCCGATGAGAACTATTTCAGGTGCTAGCTAATTCTACGTCATTGACATAGCCCTGTAGCAATCCTATGTACTTTATCTAATTTATCCTATTGAGTACGGGTTGTGCAAAACTATGACAGAAACAACGTCAAATTAAAAGCACTGCATGAATGAAGCACCGCCATCCACCTTGAGTTTGTTTTTCAGAGAGGTTGTGTACCACATTAGCGCTGAATAGGGTCATCGCGCTAACCTTTAGGCATTCCCATGTAGTATCGGCAGTTGGGAGCAAATATGAGGTGAATCACTCACCACAAAAAGGTCTACATCCCCACTTATTATTGATGAAAATGTATTTTTATCTGCTATTAAATGTGATTAATTATGAGTTAACTATGACAGATTGGGATTAATTACGATCAAATAATTTGACAGTCCTATAAGTAACCTTAAAACAAAAAAAGTTGTAAATAATTTAATGTAATGTAATGTGTATATCAAACTATTTAAATAACCACAATTTTCAGACAACTCTGGTATATAAGCTACATTTACTCTATGCAATAATTATACGCAATAAATAAATAAAATATATGAAATACATATTTAAAATACCTACTGTATATAAAACTGCAAAACTATATATTTGTGGTAGTATTCATTGGGACTTTTGAATCAATCAGAACTTTTTCATCGTAAAATGTCATAGCAATTACTTGTTTTAATAGAATTATATTGAAGGTAAAACATTTTCAGCACCCCTGCCCCTGAAGGCCATGGCGCCCTGAGCATCCATCTACAGTATATAGCCTAATTGGCCGGCCGGCTGCACTTTGATGTACATGAACAGGTTCAAAGACACTCTTTCTACCTTGCAGGGTCAATTGTGTACAGTATTTCTTGTGTTTCTATTATTAAGATGTGTAAACAGCATTGAAAAAAATGTACTGCACTCTACCACTTAAGCACCCAAAAGGTGGCAGTATGTAAAGGGTGGCGCCTAGGTACAGGTGCAGTCTGTTGATTGGTTGACAGAGAGTAGCGCAACAACAAGAACAGGAAGAACAAAAGATTATTTTTGTTAACAGATCGTGGCACCCTGTTTCATTATGCCTTCATGTTATTTACAAAACTAGCTATCGCTCCGTGAATGTGCTGAACTCCTGTTTCCAAGCCAGTGTCCTATTGAGTGGAATTATACTGCCTGAGGGATTTCTCTGCTCTCTTCTTTAGACAGCAAACAAGCTGATCGTGACTAGGCAGTGTCTCTGCTGGTCGCACCCCAGAAGTGCACACCCTACTGTCAACATAATGAGAGGATTGTAATGTGCTGCGCCATGATTCCAGATATATTCTTTGTTCCGTCACCAGACAGGACAAGCTAAAGATCCACATGAGGAAGCACACGGGCGAGCGGCCGTACATCTGCCTGCACTGCAACTCCAAGTTTGTGCACAACTACGACCTGAAGAACCACCTGCGCATCCACACGGGCGTGCGTCCCTACCAGTGCGAGCACTGCTATAAGAGCTTCACGCGCTCCGACCACCTGCACCGACACATCAAGAGGCAGAGCTGCCGCATCTCCCGCCCCCGCCGGGGACGGAAGCCTGCCACATGGAGGTCTACGGTGCCGGCGGGCAACTTCCTATGCCCGCCCACCACCAACGTCACCACCGGCAGCGGATTTAAGTTGACATACGAGGAAGGGAAGACCCGCGGACTGAGTTTCAACAGAGAAGAGGAGAATGAAGGAGCAGAAAGGCCGCGTGGCGTGTTCACCTTCGCCCTGGCAGGAGAAGATGTACTCACCCGATCACCTTATTATGCGGCGACCTCTGACCCCTGGACGATGAGACTGGAGAGAGCCCCTCCCATCCCGGAGACGGCCACATGAAGACCCGTTGAAAGACAAAGAAATCAGTGAACTTCCTGAATGAAAAAGAACAATACGCTGAGAAGCCCCGTCAATGTTTACAAGGAAAATTTGAATTTTTAAAAAAAAATGCAATGATGCGTTCAGGTTCAGGAAATCTACAGCACCGGTTATTGTATTGGCTTTAGTGACAACAATGAATGTAAAGCATTTATTATGGAAGAATCAGGACTTGTGCAGTGAAAAAAAATACACATAATAAAGAAAAAACACACACACATTGAAGTCTGCTAAATGAGCACGTCCACTGCACTATTGTACATAAACACACCATGTGTTATTCCCTTTGCAGGTAACGTCATGTCAAACACTTTAATGCGACACTATACCATTGATTAATTATGTGTCTTCATAGGGACGCTCATGCTTTCTGGCCTTTTTGGATGCTCGTCTTTTCTCTGCTGCCAACAATCACATTTATTTGACTTGAAAATGGGGGGAGGTATTTGTTATTTTCTTTATTGTGCTATTTATGCATATTTAAAATAATGAATGAGCCTTGGCTATATTTTGCAAATGTTTTATAAAGACTTTAAATGTTGAACTTTGGTGTTTTGGTGCAAGAGCTTCTTTACAAGAATATATTATAGGCAAAATCATCATAGACAAAAGATTACACTTTAAAAATGTGTTTATTACCATATAAATATTTGATTATATTTTAGGCTCCTGCATACACGTGACCCTAATGAGGATAAGCGGCATAGGAAGTGGATGGATCCATGAATTTTAGCTTGCTTTTTAAGGGATGCTTCAAAATTAAAAATAGATTAGATTAAGATGAAATACTTTACTACATATTTATATTACATATTTATATAATTGAAATAATTGTATAAAAGGTTAAAATAGATAATTACAAATCTTTTTTTAATCTTTATATGTGTGGTTTATTCACTAAAGACTTCTAATAATTTGGCTGAAATGATGCGTGATCATTACACATGATTAAAATATTTTTTTTAGAAACTAAATATAATTCATATGTAGGTGATTGTAGTTATTTTAAATGTTTTTAAAATATTTTAATTTTATATATTTATCTTATTATTTATATCTGGGTTTTTTAAACCTAGGTTATCATATATACATCATACCGGTTATCATATATTATTGTATATTAATGTTTGAAATCATCATTACACATTATCATTTAAAAAAATACATGTACATTGTTTTTTAAATTTTGTTGGTTTTTACCAACAGCAGATAAATAAAAAAGTATTTTTACTAAACATAAATATGTCCTTGAATACATATATATGCTACATATATAAATGTTTTACTTTTACTATCACTTTTATTATGTAATTGTATATTAAATGTTGGCTTTATTAGTATTACTTCATTCATTCATTAATAAGATTTTTTTGTTATAGGTTTGCAATATTTAGTATATAAATATATATATTCAGAGATATTTTGCAGTATGATTTACAGTATGATGCAAATCGTGTTATAGCCCTGCTCTCTAGTGGACAAAGGATGGTACTGCAACCAAAGCTTGCCATTTACACAAAACAAGAGCTAATCCTTTTTCTGCCAGCTCTAGTTTAATGCGTCTTTGGCCCTTTTGATGGCGCTAAAGTACTATACACTGTTTACAGTGGCTTTGGCCTTGCAATTTCCTTGGCTTTAACCATAATGGCAATAGGATAGACGTATGACACTCTTATTATACCGTATTCGTATTCATTCATTTAAATCTTGCACCACAGGGCTGTCAATCAAAGATTTGGTCCTTTTTGCAAGTCTGTTGTTTAGAAAGTGTTTTCTCGTGGTGTTAACAGAGCCTGGACGGGATGTCAAATTTGAAGCACCATTGTTCTGCACAACTTCCTAGGAGGATGTGCTTGAGCATAACATTCAACTACACACACCTAGGGATTATATTGAGAGCATCCTCGCGTTGGACACAAAATGACATCAAGAATGGGAACCTTAGAGGTCAGGAAGTCACAACTTAAGAGGGTCACCATTCAGGAAACTGACAGCCACTAACTTTGATGTGAGCTCACTGAATTTTCAACATGGACCACAAACAAACACAAAAAGGGTAATGTGCTGGGTAGCCACTGTGGAGTTGCTTAGCAACCACCGAAATAACACACTTTCATGCCCGGAAATGGCATGAATGTCATATGGCTGCAAATGGTAAAAGTTAGGTATCTTTTTAAAAAAAAAGACCCCAATTTATCAAAAACGGCACCCCAATTAATCATCCACTTAAGTACACGCTGTACCGCCATAAGGTTACCTCTAATCTGACTGGTATCATCTCATGTCGCATCGGTGCCATCATCACAACACACAGCTCAAGTAGCGCAGACGAGGAAGCTGATGTTTACAGAGGCGTTTGCATTACAGGAAAATATTGTTTAAATCATTTAATATCAAAATATACTTAAATACTTTAATATAAATGAAATATTAATATCATAGTCTTTAGCAGAGGTTGGGAACCTATGGCTCGGGAGCTAGATGTGGCTCTTTTAAAGGCCACATATGGCTCTCAGAAGTTTCTAAACACCATAACATTTATTTCTTTTCATTCAATTTTTTTCTAAAAATATATGTAACATATCTTTCTTTCCAACAGAGGCCCAGTCCGAGTGTTTTATTGGCCCTCAGCACAATCTAAAAATACAATTTAACAAAAAAAAACTAAAATTTAATTATTAGCAGTAATTTTACAAAAAATAAAGTCACAATATTTTAGGAGAAAAAAGGTGTCATTTACCCAAAAAAGTTTTTGGAAAATTAGGTTGTGGAAAAGGTTAAAATATTAGGAGAATAACATCAAAATATGTCAGACATAAAGTTTAGGTTAAGAGAAAGTAAAATAAAATATTCAAACTTTTTTTTGAAAAACACAAACTGGAAAAATTGCTGTAATTTTACGAGTAAAAAGTCAAAATATAAAGAGAAAATATTACAATTTTACAAAAATAAACTTGTAATATTATGAATAAAAACAATGTCAGACGTAATTTTTATTTTTTAAATGTTGCAATATTAAGAAACAAAACAACAAAGTTGTAATTTTTGGAATATTAGGTTGGGGAAAATAATTTGGGAACATAGTTAAAATATTGTGGGAATTAAGTCATAATATTACAATTAAAAGTATCATTTTTGTTTTATAATGTATAATGTTTTGTGTAATGTTTTTTACAGTGTTAAAAATAACATTCAAAATATAAAACCTTCTCAGCAATCCATACAATTTAGAGACTTAGTATCTTCCAAAATTGTTGGCACACTTTTAGTTGTATTCACTTTTTTAAAAATAGGATATGGCTCTAACGAAAATAGATTTGAAAATATGTGTCATTCATGGCTCTCTTAGCCCAGCTCAGGGTTTATGCTGCCGATTCCAATCATCCAGGATTGAAAACGGGCGATACCAATCTCATGGATTAATTATACATTTTAAAATTAATTTATGATGAGTGTTATTGGTTAGGAGTGCCAAGAGAAAGAGGGGAAGCTAGGACAATTCCAAGGTACCATGAATGCCAGGGTGTTGCACAGCTGGCAATATGATATGAAAAAGGAACCATAAAATCACCTTAATTTAGACAAAAACATATTTTACTTATGTTTTGAAGACAACATACATCCCTCTGAAACTTGCAGAGGATGAGACGCCTTCTTTAAGGAGACTTAGGCGAACCCGATGTCTTCCCCCACTGAGAAAGTCTGCTCGTCTCTGTGACTTTTCGGGTTAAACCTTAACAGGGAGGCGTCCGGGAGGAATCCGTACTACATGCCTGAGTCGCTTCATCTGGCTCCTTTCGATGTGAAGCTCTTATCTGTGCTCCTCCTGGATGGCTGAGCCTAGACGACGGGTGGACCTCCATGTGGCAGGCTTCCGTCCCCAGCAGGGGCGGGAGATGCGGCAGCTCTGCCTCTTGATGGGTCGGTGTAGGTGGTCGGAGCGCATGAGGCTGACCCGCAGGGTACAATCCACCCATTTCCGACTGAGAACTATCTCCTCAGATGTGGAGGTGAGGAGTCTCATCCCAGAAGCTTCACACTCAGCTGAACGCTGCTCCAGTAAACGCTGAAGGTCACAGCCTGATGGAGCCATCAGGACCACATCTTCATAGCAGAGACGAGATCCTAAGGCCAACAAACTGAACTCTGTCGACACGTTGGCTCTGCCTAGAAATTCTGTCCATGAAGATTATGAACAGAATCGGTGACAAAGGGCAGCTTTAGGGGAGACCAACGTTCACCGGAAACAAGCTCAACTTACTGCTGGCAATGCGAACCAGGCTCCTGCTTAGATTGTACAAGGACCAAATGGCACGTAGTAGCGGACCACCAATCCCGTACTCCCGGAGCACCCCCCACAGGACACCACGAGGGACACGGTCGAATGCCTTTTCCAAGTCTACAAAGCACATGTAGACCGGTTGGGCAAACACCCACATACCCTCCAGTACCCTTGCAAGGGTGTAGAGCTGGTCCAGTGTTCCGCGACCGGAACAAAAACCACATTGCAGCTCCTGTAACCGAGGTTCGATTAACGGTCATACCCTTCTCTCCAGCACCCTGGAGTAGACTTTCCCAGGAAGGCTGAGGAGTGTGATCCCCCTATAGTTGGAACACACCTCAGTCACCCGTCTTAAGATGGGCACCACCACCCCGGTTTGCAAGTCCAGAGGTACTGTTCCCGTCTTCCATGCAAAAGACGTGTGAGCCAAGACAGTGCCTGAACATCCAGAATCTATCCCTAATTGTATTTATTGTAATTATTTTCTTATATTAATATTTTTTTATTTTGTTTTTTTTTATAAAAAATAAAATAAAATCAAATTAAATATTACTGTAAAAATGCAAATGAATTATGTAAATATAACACAAATAGAGTAAATACATGGCTGCTGCATTCTGCAGTCGAGTAAATAAACACACTGGGCTATGACTGATCTTTCAGGCTGCGACGAAACATCATCGAGCTGGTTGTCTTTGTTCAGTGGCACCAGGCAATCGCTCCAGGATACACGTGTGTGTCACAGAGGCACTAGTTGTAAAGCAATTCATAAAATATGTACAAGTTAAACGTTAAGTAGTCATGTCCGTCACTTTAAAGCGACTGAGAGCTCTTTCTAATATTTGGGTTAGCTCATGTACGCTGCTCAAAAAATTTAGAGGAACACTTTGAAAACACATCAGACCTAAATGGGGGAAAAATGTTCTTGAATATCTTTCCTGATAATAAGTAGGTGATGTATTAGTAACAAAATGATCACCCTGTAGAGGGGAAATCAAAGACACCCCAAAAATGAAAGTGAAAAAAATCATCATTGTTGCCCCTCTGATGCACCTGTTGTTGATTTAATTAACAACAAAGCAATTGAGACTGATTAACAACCCCCTCTGCTACTTAACTGAACAGATCAATATCCCAGAAGTTTGTCTGATAGGTTACTATACTCTGATCAAAAAGTGTTTGAGCAGTGTAGCTACATGGCAGGGTCAAACAGCTCTCCGTAGAATATTAATGTTGTTAGAACACATTTATTTATATTTCATGCATTATTATTATTATTATTATACGGCATAAAATAAATATTATATAAATACATGTATACATATTATATGTATTGATTACATATATTATATTAGTCAATATATATTTGTTTCAATGAACAATTACTGACATTTTTAACCAACTGTCCTGTTATTTAGGTAATTATTATTTGTATATGTATATTATTATTATTAGATAGAGTTCATGTCAATTCACAATGTAGGGGCCCTATGGTAAGGGGTTATAGCGCCCCCTGTTGCTTTGGCATGAACATGACAGCATGCATCCTGTTTATGGGCAGACAAAAAGGTTTGTGGGAGTGTTTTTCATTTTTTGCGTTCTCCCCGCCACCCTTAGGACTGCAACTTCTGTGGAGAGTTTCAAATCAATGCTACAATCACACTTTTTTGCACTGGACATTAACGTGAACTGAAGTGGCCATTTTTTCTTTTTATTGTCTTTAGCTTTTTTACCATGCCTTTATTTTATCTTCTTACATTTTAACGTTTGTATTTATTATAATATTTGACCTGTCACACTGTTTGTTACGCCTGTACAGCCCTTTGGGGTAATTGTGTCTGTTTTAAAATGTGCTTTATAAATAAACTTGACCTTGACTTCCAAAAAGATAAAACCATACGTAAGCTTTGTGTTAGTGCGCTAAAAGCGCTTTCAGCATGTTCTTGCCCGCACCGATGTTTAATTATGTTACAATCCTTTCCAGCTCCCTTACTCTGCATCTTAGTCATTTCCTGGCTAACTAAAGAGCAACTTTATTGATTGCAGCAAACAGAAAGTGAAGACACCCTGTGAGGAGCTTCCAAGTGGATTGTGGTCCAGGTCCGCTTGCTACAGTACACAGATCTTGCATGGGGAACTTTTCCAAAAGCAATGTGTTTATATTTTACATACAATGTAAGATTAAAGACAGTGTAAGGGATAATTGTTGTTTTGAAGCTTCCAGGTCCCCCCTGCAGTTGGGAAGTGGCAACAACTGTTTTCCTCCTATTTATGGTATTATTATTGTAACCATGATACACTGCATACAATATGTTATAACCCTCAATTCCAGACGTTTTATATTAAAGCGGGAAGAGGGAAGAGCTCCAGGTGAACTTTGACCTGTGCGCCAGGCTTTGTGGGCCTCCCATGTCAAAAATGAGTGGCGCCTGACTGCGACTGCTGCACGTCAATACAATGAGCTCTAATGGGTCTGAGGGGGAAACACGTTCGAGCCTGCTGATAAGTGGACACGCTCGCACACATCAACTGTCTGCAGTTGCACTCAAGTCAAAGAAAAGCAAACTGCTACCTAATGCATCTGAACCACAACCTATCAGCTAAAGGCTACGCGGTGTATTGTTGCAGCGCAATTACACGGTGCACAGTATATAGCGTATATAGTCATGCCCCCGTGCTTTTTCACGTAAAAGTTGGAACGTTACAAAGATACAAAGTCGAAATGTGTTTTAACAGAAAAGACAGAATTACAAGAAAATAAGTTGTAAAATGTGATCTTACATTTTTGCAGAACAATTTTGAATTTCATTATGAAAATAAAGTTTCAATTTATTTTCTAAGAAAAAACGTAACTGTTTAAAAGCGAACACAAAATTACAAGGAAATAAGTTCAAAAGCTGTAATGTTACCTTTCCACGTAAAAAGTATGTTGTTAAAATAAAGTTGGAATGTTTTGGGTTTTTTTTAATCTGTAAAATTACAAGAAAACATGTCATAAAATTGCAACACTAAGTTTTTGTTATAAAATGTTGAATGTTATGAAAAACTCCTCCACTTGGGGCAGGATCTCATCCCCGACCCGGAGATGGCACTCCACCTTTTCTGGGTGAGCACCAATGATTCGGACTTGGAGGTGCTGATTCTCATCTTCACACTTAGCTGTGAACCGATCCAGTGAGAGTTGAAGGTCACGGCTTGATGAAGCCAACAGGACCACATCATCTGTAAAAATCAGGGACCCGATCCTGGTACCCGGCACCCCCCGACACCCTGACTGGGCCTAGAAATTATGTCCATGAAATAATGAACAGAATCGGTGACAAAGGGGAGCCCTGGTGGAGTCCAACCCTCACTGAAAACGGGTCCTACTGCCGGCAATGTGAACCAAACTCTGACACGGTCACCTGAATTAGGTGGTTCGACACCCCAAATTACTCCCCACAGTATTCCACGAGGAACACGTTCGAAGTCCACAAAACACATGTGGACTGGATGGGCAAACTCCCATGCACCCTCAAGGGCCTTGCCAAGAGTCCACAGTCCACAGTTCCACGACCAGGACGAAAACCACACGCTCTTACTGAATCAGTGAGTCGATTATCCGGCGGATTCTCCTCTCCAAAACCCCAGGTACTTACCAGGAAGGCTGAGGATGTGTGATCCCACAATCGTTAGAACACACCCTCTGGTCCTCTTTCTTAAAAAGCGGGACCACCACCAATGCAGGGGCACTGATGAAATGGATAAAAGTTGAAATGTGTCTATGTGTGCCCTGCGATTGACTGGCGACCAGTCCAGGGTGTACCCCGCCTCTCGCCCAAAGCCATCTGGGATAGGCTCCAGCATACCCGCGACCCTAATGAGGATAAGCGGTATAGAAAATGAATGAATGAATGAATGAATGAAATGTCATCAAAATAAGATGTAAATTTATTTCACCATATTAAAAAACAAGAAATATACTGAAATATACTGAAATATTATATTGTATAAAGTCATAATGTTGCAGCAATTACAATACATGTATATGCAGTACAGTATATGTGTGTAATGTATAAAATTACACAGAATTTATATGATTCATCTTGATGTGTCTAAACATTGACAACAATTATTGTTTATCAAACTTTTGAAATATACACATATACTGGGAAATAGGGAGAAGTCATTTTGGGGTCCACCATGAGAAAGCCCCTTTTTGAAGGGGGAGTTTTGTTGGAAAACGATGCCAAAACACAAACACTGTGAAAGACTTGAAGACGCCATAGACCACACGGAACATGCTGTAGGCGCCAGCTGCATGGCGTCTTCTGTAATTATGAAGGAAATTAATCTTCTGATGACAAACTCTTCTGTGCATTAGTGTTCATGTTACTGTATGTTGACATACAGAAGTGTGAAAAAGTCAAAGTAAGTCAAAGCACAGATATAAGAAATAACAGAAACCTTTCGGTGAGCATCTGGATTAAGATGCCGATAAAAGAATGCATTTGCTGCCTTTTGAGTCATTATGTCATCAGTGGGAATCCACCCCTTCAGAATCATAACGGCACCATCCATCTGCCCGTCATCCTCCAAGAACCAGGAAGCAGCCTGCTAGGGAACAACCGGATCAACATAGTAGCATATAGTTAAACATGAATGTATCGTATATGCGGTATGACATTATGAAGTGACTGTGTGACCACTCAAGTCATAAAACAAAGCATGTCAAGCAAAAACTGTAACTATTTGGGCCCAACTTGTCCCAGTTGCATGCAAGAGGCCGCCAGCCGTGCCCCGAAATACCGCCGCCGCAAAGCCACCGAGCAAGGAGGGGACCGTCCGCCCAGATACCGCCTCAAAAAATGGAAAGGGTGAAATTAAAGGCACGGACTCGGAGGTAATTGCACATAAAGGTGCCTGCTGCCTCCTGGATCTGACCCGAGTTCTTTCACTCTAATGACGGGTTAAATGTGGCGACCCACCGCAGTCTTTACCCCCTCCCTTGCAGTAACTGGACAAACATATTATACAATGTGCTTATGGATCCTTATCTTTCTTCTCCCCATCCGCCCACGGTCCCTTTTACTACTCCACTACTGCATTACAATCAATGATGAATGTCTTCATAACACTTACTATATACAGTAATACTTCAATACACTGCAATATACAGTATTGCTGTCCAGTAGGAGGACGCAGGCTTTTATATGGAATGTGAATGATTCATAGCCAGCTATGAGTAAGTCTACGCCATAAGAGTCAATCATGGCTCAGTGTTCCGATGTTCATGCGCGCGTCCTCTCTTTGTTTTTGAGTAAATATTGTGACGCCGTGTAACTTCCATCTGCAAATATTAGCTCCTACTCATGCAGGCGCAAGACAAACACAATCTGTTTGAGTTTGCCCCACAGGAAATGATCTGTTCCAGAGTCAAACTTTGGCCATCATAAAACTTTCATTATTTTTTTTTTGATATTTTTTTTTTGTAATTTTACTACTTGTTCTGTTGGACAGACTTTGTGATTTCAATTCAAATTTAATTTGTATTATTATAAAACCTTATTTTTATGTATTTATTTTAATTGTATACTTAAAATATAATTATATTTTTTAAATATTATTTTATATCAGTGTAAAACTAAGTTAACCACGTCATATTAAAACTTAAACAAAAAATTACTATTATTATTATTATTAATTATTATACAGTATATGAATATTAGTCATTTCGGCCATAGGACATTAGACGACTAGAACCCTAGTGCTAGACTAGTGTGCTAATAAATTCAAATTATGCACGCATGCTGAAAAAAAACCAAGTATAAACACAAAGACTAAGTTCTATTTTTACCTCCGCTGAGTGCAAACACAGCGGTTTGTTTTTGTTCAAAATAACTTGAAAAGTTCTGGATGGAATTGGATGACGTTTTCAGAAGTCGGAAATGCTAAATGGAAAAAGTGATCCGGATCACTGTCTGGATCCTGGAATTTTTTTTCAAAGGATTCTTTAACACTGCAAGAAGGGCCCATTTTTGGCATTTGTGCCTATGGCGCCACAAAAATGGTCAGAGAACCTGGAAAAAAAAGTTTCCTAAAGGTTCAACAAAATATCAAAAACTGAGGCAAAAATTTTAGATTATTTTTTTGTGTGAGTTACAATATTGGAGGGACTACAGAAGTCGGTATGCAAGAATAAAGTCATTAAGAGAAAAAAGCTAACAAACATAATTTTAGTAGCATTTAGTTTTAATACTCCAGAAAAAATACATTTGTAATTCCATAATACAATAAGAAACAAAACAACAAAGTTGAGGAAAAAAGTTATGTTACCAGAACAAGCTCAAATATGGGAATAAAGAAGTAATTTAATAAATTGGGGGGGCAAAGAAGTAGAAATTGGGCAAAAAAAACGACCCAAAAAACAAACAAGAAACGTTACAAATGGACAAATAATTTGCAAGAATAAAGTCAGAGCATTAAAAGAAAAAAGTCGTATTCGAACGAGAAAAAAAGTTGCGATTTTTTTAGAATAAACTTCTAACGTTAGGAGCAAAATGTCATTTTAGTAGCAAATGGTTGAAATATTTTTTTAAAGTAATATATTCAAGTTATGGTATGAGAAACAAACAAAACAAAAGGAAATTGCAATTTCTGGAAATTAGGTTTAGGAAAAGCTCGGCAAAGCGTGTCAAGAAAGATGCAAGAGAAGTCGAACACCAGAAGGTTTGACGAGGGAGCAATCCTGCACACTGGAGTCGATTGGCATAGCCTGAGTCAATCTGACAACCTGAACCCACTGCCTTTTTACAGACTACTCTCCGGACGAAGTGCGTTCCTTGTCAAATCAACATGGATGTTGGCAACCTTACGTGACACGGAACTCATGTACATTCATGTAACGTTTCTGTTGTCGTGACGGGAACTGTCCCCACCGGGATCAGTTTTTGTGATTGGCTATGTCTATCATGTGTTCTTTTTTTAACAAAAATTGGCCGATATTAATTGCTGGCGATCCATCACAGCATCCCTTATTATTATAATAATAAGGGATGCTGTTATGCTGTTAGTTATAATATTAATCTGTTAATTAATATTCTAATTATCAATATGAAAAAAAATATTACTCTAGCAATTATAGTTATATTATACAAATTATGATATAAAAATATAATGTTGTATATTATTATAACATGTATTATATTAATCATAATTATAACAATATAATTATTGATGTCATCAGAAATCAATATAAATAAATATATAACGGTATACAGTAATGATTACTACTACTAATAATAATAATTTAATAATATTATTGTTAATGAATTATTAATGGTACAAATAATTATTGTTGTTATTATTAAAAGTAATTATTATTACTATTATTATGAATTATGATCAACATACTGTACATCGAGTAGCCAGGCCACAGCGCTATGCTGATAAAGAAATGGCAAACACACGCTTGCTGATGCTGACTGCTATGCAACTTTGGAGGCATATTTCTCACCAAATTTTGGAGATTCCAGTGTTTTTAAACATTCACCAGCCACTTGCGTGTCACTCAGAGCCAATCCTGAGTACCATGATGTTAAAATGTGTAGCATGCTAAAGAGTATAGCTCTGGCTATGCATCGTGCTTCTGCGTTCAAACAAAGCTCCACCATATCAAGTTTCTGGCTGCAGCTGAGCAGTGGAAAAGTCCGGAATGGTTTTCCCAGCTGTGGGGTCGAGGCCACAAAGAGTGCTATAGCTCTCGTAATGAGGGGGTTTGTGGCTTGTCGCCTGACATCAAATGGCATTAGGATTGCTGGGAATCGAAAGCGCGAGACAGCGACGATGCAGGCTCTAATTGCTGCCGTGCTGACAAAGATGCCAAACCAGAAGATGCCAAACAGAGAAGTGCTTTAGTGAGGGTGGTCCTGCACACAAAAAAGCCCTCCACCCGTGCTCTTCTTCTCCTTCTGGTAGTCTATGAATACACTTAACCACATATTATGGCTTCCTGCTAGAGCAGGCTTTCATTCTTGGACCATGGTTTATGTACAGGAACATGCTCGCCCTACATGGATGGATTTCTGCTGAAGAAAAAAGAAGATTTTTCCACGAGTAATCCCACATTTGCTCAAGTCCCAGCTCGGGTTGGTTCCCTGATTTTTTCTTGGTGCAACGTGCAGGAAACTATCGCCGCTGCTGGAGGCCTAACAATGCTGGAGCGGGGCCAGGCCCCAGATGTTTGTTGGAGCGCATAGACATTCCTGGGTTGAACATTTCTGGGTTAATAACCACATTCAAGTCATCCACCATTGGCTCAGACGATGTGGAAACATGTGGCCTTTGTTTTTCGGGAAACTTCCAGAGTGCTAGATAAGTAAACGTTAGACGTCCAGGACACTATACTGAACTAGAAATGGCGGACCTCCACCAAAAGACCAAGAACGTCATATTGTGGCTTTTCTAATGTTAGGGTTAGACTCATGGAGAGGTACGCAATCAAAGTGTCGCTTACAGCAAGTTTCACTGCTCTCAGCGCTCTTCTTCTGTACTCTGTTTGCCCACATTGAAGGGAAAAAAACCAAAACTACAAGACTTGCTAGACTCTGCAGAAATTATAAAACAAAATTAACACATTAAAGTATTTCTTAAAACTGAACAGCTTTACAGCAGAAGACATTTTTTAGCTACTTCCCATAAAGCTGTGAATGCTATGATATGGTGGTCCTCGGGTCACGGCGGTCCGACTTCAGCATACTGTTGTCGTGTTACTATGGCGCTTGCGCAATCTGGTAGTGACAGGCTGCAGAACCACACATCTCAGTGTGGAAGACCCTAAACAGCACGTTGGCCCTCTGCATGGGAAAGCCGAGCACAAAAAACCACGACGGAACAGTCGACATATAAAGTACCGCGCACACTCTGCAAGTTTCTTCACAACGAAGCGCTTCCAACTTAAAATAGCACATTAATGCAAAGCAGACGTTTGTCGCGGATTCAGTTAGCACTTTGCCGCCAGCGCTCATTCTTCAGTCTCTTTGCTGGTGCAAAATTAAACACAATGTACAGTAGATACAGTAGCAGAATACACCAGTAGTTTGCTAAACTCAAGTTGTGCTTGCTAAGTACATTCTGTGCATGTTGTAAAACAGTGCTTTTCTACTTTTCCTTACTTTGGTCACAGATTTTGGCACAATTAGCATCAAAAGTACCAGTATGCACGTTTTGAGAAACAAGAAGGTCACTATTAGTCTTAAAGCACAACCAATAATTTTTTTAGACACATTTTGGTAAAGTTTGTTGTTTGGGCAACAACCGAGGTAACAACAACAACAACAACAACAACAACAACTTATCGTTAACAGTGTTACAGCACAGCTCTTCTACGCCATATTTGGCAAGGCAATGGTTGCAATAATCAAATTGTCTATGTGCATAAATAGTAGTACAGTAATCCCTCGTTTATCACGGTTAATTGGTTCCAAACCGGCCGTATTAAGCACATTTCCACAAAATAGGATTCCTTATTTATAAATGGAATATTTTTGTAGTTATGACAAAGAAAGCCTGTTTACAACCTTCTAAATACGTTTTTCAACATTACTGTATTAGACCCCTCCAGACATGAAATAACACCTCTATAGTCACTTTTACACTCGTATTACCCGATATAATAAATATAATCAAAGAAAAACATATGACATAAACATGTGCGTATGTGTGTTGCTATAAATGTGTGCCAGATATGGAGGGGACAGGGTGTGACGCCAAGGGTTCAGAGTTGAGCTTAGCAGGGGTTACGGCTGCAACAGTAGCCTGAGTTATTATTATTATTATTATTCATTTATTCATTTCCTATGCCGCTTATCCTAATTAGGGTCGCGGGTATGCTGGAGCCAAACCCAGCTGACTTTGGGCGGGAGGTGGGGTACACCCCGGACTGGTCGCCAGTCAATCGCAGGCCACAAATAGACAAACAAAGACAAACAAGCATTCACACTCACATTCATACCTACGGACATTTTAGAGTCGCCAATTAACCTTATTATTATTATTATTTTTTTTAAATTATATTTTTGTGTCAGTTGTAAGATAATAATAGCCTGTTGTTCAAGTCTGACACCAAACATTAAAGTAACATTACTGGCACCTAGTGACTAGTGTGGAACACTACATGTCACAGTTTGAATGAGTCTTCTTATTGTCTCATATTTGTATTTTTGTTCAATAAAATGGATGGATGGAAGCCATTTTTATGCTTGAAAATGCTTATTTTAGTCGAAAATAAATACAATTTTTTGCCTTAATATGCAAAACATGCAAGGATTGCAGACATTTTTCTCCCCTTATCATCAGTTATTCTAACATTTTTTTGCGTCAAAAGTAGGCGCATGTATTTGTGTGACTTACAGTATTATGCTTGCTGCGCAGATATGCCTTTTGCAACTTTTTTCTGACGTTTTGCTGAGAATACTAATAGCTTACTAATACTAATAGCTAGAATAATAGCTTTTCCTGCGTCTTTATCAATCCTGACTCAGAGAAGAACAGATTTTTAAACCCACTTTACATGTGATGTAATGTCAGCACCGTTTGCATAAATTATACATTATGCGTGACAGAGTATTTAAATGTTGACATGTTACTAAAGTTTTGTTGATTTTTTTTCAGTTCTTTTCACAGATTTTCGCACATTATTGGTTTTTAAAAAAACCCTCTCCGATTTTGAGACACATTTTGCAAAGATGGGTACAGGAATATTTGGCATGTACACTGCATATTCCACCAGCCATTTCCAGTGAATTAATAACAGAAAATATCATACTCATGAAAACAGTGCAAACATTTGTATTTCACTGTCTGCTTATCCAAGCTTTAGCATGGTCAGTGTAACTATCCTGGCTATAGCAGTAAATTGCAGTTACTGAATTAAAAATGATGTATATTTACTCACATCCTGCTTGGGCTGTGTTTACTTTTTAGCAACTCTTCATAACCATCCTCACTAGCCTCCTGCGTGTGGTCCAACCCATCCTTCCTGGACATGAGGTCAGGCCACGAGGACCACAACAAAGGGTGAGCTCACCTCCACCACAATTCATAGTGTTCTCTCTCAGCATTAGGAGTTACACGTGTGAGAACAGGAGGGTCTCTTTGCAGGAACTCACAACATCTACCTAAACACCACACAACACACTCTCAATCATGGAGACTTACATGTCCACAAGAGCAGAAAGTGTCCCAAACAGCAGATGTTGCTGATCGTGTTGGTAGATGGCGCTCAATTCCTCCATCCAAGTGTGTCCAGCCAAAAATACTGCACACTTTATTTTTGCTATGGATACAATAGAGACAAGAGGCAGGTAGATAAAATGATTGACTCTCTTTTATCGTGTATGTATTACGGATGGGTGGGTGGATGATCTGACAGATTAATGATGGATGGGTGGATGGATTGATGGACAAATTAATAGACAGATATTGATGATGTTGACTAATGAGTGGTGACCAATAGTAAACGATAGACAAACGGATGGATGAATGGGTAGACTGACACATTCATGATGGATGGATGGATGGATGGATGATGGTATTGATGGACTGACAGACAGTGCTGGATGGATGATGAACAGAGGTAATGATTGATGGGTGGATGGTTGGATGTGACTTATAGCTAATGATGGATGATGTTATTATTCCCTACCATACCGTATTGTTCATTCTTCCAATAATATATCCATGATACAACAGAAAGATGTGGAGATCAGTCACCTCAAGGCTTGGCAAGGTGGCCTCCACGAAGCTACAGCTGTGGAGAATGGTAGAGTGAATGATGATGGTTTAAAAAGTAATACAGGCTGGACAAACAATAAACTGACGGATGCATGGATGGATGGATGGCTGTGTTAATGGATGAATGGATAATAGGTAATGGATGGCTGGATAGACAAAATTATGAATGATGGAGACATACTGTATATACATTACAATGGAAGAATAAGAGCATGGATGGACATATGGAAGGTTGAATAATGAATGAGGGATGATGCATGAACAGCATGCTAGATGGTATGAACCATTCATACAGTGCATGCCTGGTTGATAAATAGCTTAATTGAATGGGGGGAGGGGGGCGGGGGGATAATGATAGCACAGTATACATTTTCAGCTGCTTTCTGTGTTACGAGTACACTCTATGCCATATCACTTATGCTGCATATGAAAAGAATATCTAGTCTAAGAATCATTTGCCAACACAATCAATGGTGCAAACGCTTCTGGCTTGAAAGGGTAGGGAGGAAGGGAGGAAGGGAGGAAGGGAGGAAGGGAGGGAGAAGGAGGTGGAAGAGGAGGGAAGTAGGGGAGGAGGAAGGGAGGAAGGCAAGAAGGGGTGTGACTTCCAGCCTACCGACGTCAACTCTTTGGAGGAGTTTGGAGAAGGGTGAAAAAAGAAAAAGATGATGACCGTCTGTGTGGTGCGGAGCAAGCGGGAATCAGGGAAGTTGTCGAGTAGGACTTTCACTTGGAACAATGCAGCAAAAACCAAGCTCGTGACATGATTGGACTTCAGCTTTGTTTAAACCGTCGAGTGAAACCACAAGACACATCCTGGTAAGTCCATGATCTTTCTACAAAAGCTTTCTGCATGCATTTGGCAAAGCCAAGATATCACCTTACTCGCATGTCCTCCTGCAGAGGAACAGCCTGCTGACCTCCTGCTGGCGCCTTTGGCCTCAGTCCAAAATGATAGACCCTCAGATACACCTGCACTATAACTACACGGGGAAGCTGGATCACCGTCCCCGCGTGGGCACCAGCACGGGAACCCTGGACACCAAAACCCTCCTCTTCCTGGTGACGTGTGGCTTCATCGTCCTGGAGAACCTGACCGTTCTGGTGGCCATCTGGAGAAACCACCGCTTCCACAACCGCATGTACTTCTTCATCGGGAACCTGGCGCTGTGCGACATGCTAGCCGGGCTGGCATACCTGGTCAATCTGCTCCTGTCTGGTGAGAGGACCCTCCACTTGTCGCCTATTTTGTGGTTTGTACGCGAAGGTAGCATGTTTGTAGCATTGGGCGCCTCTATCTTCAGCCTCCTGGCCATCGCCATTGAGCGGCACCTGACCATGATCAAGATGAGGCCCTATGACGCCAGCAAGAACTACAGGGTCTTCCTCCTCATTGGCACCTGCTGGTTGATCGCCGTCTCTTTCGGAGCTTTGCCCATCCTGGGATGGAACTGCCTGGACAATCTCCCCGACTGCTCCACCGTACTCCCCTTGTACTCCAAGAAGTATGTGGCCTTCTGCATCAGCATCTTCATGGTCCTGCTCCTGGCCATGTCAGTCCTCTACATACGCATCTACATCCTAGTCAAGTCCAGCAGCCGCAAGGTGAGCAAGCACAGCAACTCAGAGCATGCCATGTCCCTGCTGCGTACCGTCATCATCGTGGTGGGTGTCTTCATTGCCTGCTGGACACCCATCTTCGTGCTCCTCCTGGTGGATGTGGCATGCGAGCAGCGCCGGCGCTGCCCGATCCTCTACAAGGCCGACTGGTTCATCGCTGTGGCCGTCCTCAACTCAGCCATGAACCCCGTCATATACACCCTGGCTAGTCGGGAGATGAGGAGGGCCTTCCTGGGCTTGGTGTGTTGTCTTTGCTACCGAGGCAAGGCGTCGTCGGTGCCGGGCAGCGGGAACAGGCAGTGTCTGGAGCCCAGTCGCAGCAGAAGCAAGTCCTTCAGCAGCCAGAACAACCAGAACCAGCAGGGTTGCAGACAGGCGGGATCAGAAAAGGAGGTGGACTCTGGACTACTTGGGAAGGTGTCAGTGGTTGCAGGACCTAGTGGCACTGATGATGAGAGGTTTGTCCAGAGTGATGGAATGGAGTGAGGAGTGAGGCGAGGAAGGCCTGACTTCTGCCCAAGACTTTTCAAAATAAGAAGGAGCCTTCGTGAAGATAGGCTGGGTTCTGGTGTACTTGAGAGACTTGGATTTAGTATTTATACCACACAGGCATCCATTCAGATTGTTGTTCTCCCATGCGGTCAAGATTGGACACCCATCCCAAGGATGCGTCACTTATCCTCTAGAGGGCCACAGGGAGCTGGAGCCCACCCCAGCTGACTACACCCTCGCCTGTCAATCACAGGGTACATTTAGAGATAAACCACCATCCACACCTACGGTCACCGAGTGGGACCTGAACCTGAATCGGACGTCAGAACTAAGAACCTAAACTTTAAATTGAAAAAAACAATGGCCACCATTTGTTTACTCTGTACTGGCGTGACCGGAGTCAGATTAGGACACTGCGGTGTCAATCCAGCTAGAAATGAATATTATTACAGTTCGGATGCCGCGTGGTTGTTTGAGACAATCACCATTATTTATTACGACGTGTTATGCACTAATTCTGTATGATAAACCACCACCATACGTCCGGCATTCAAACCGCTCACCCGCCATCTTGGCAGCGTCACACTTGAAGGAAGGAGCGGCGATATCCGAGTGCTGCTCGCGGCGTAAAGGCGCCACCTGGCGGCCAAGCACGCATAAGTGCACATTCTGTATAGAAAAGTCCCACATGAGCTTTACAACCGTGTAAGTAATAAGAGCACGGTCCGCGACCGTCTCGAGCATGTTGGTTTAAAGAGTTGCACGTGGGAGCGTTAGCGGTTGCTGTTACCTCATGTGGCCAGCAGAGGTCCTCGTTCGTCCCGGTGACGCGTCAGTTTCTTCAAAATAAACCACCTCTTATTTGCAGTCTGCCGGAATCCAAGATACACGTGGTGTTCAGTGATTTGCGGTGCGAAAACATTCACACCCATACGCAGAATTTCTACACATTCACGTTTTTATTGCCAACAGTCATACAGAAGAATGCCGAACCCCTACAACCAAAAGGTTAACTTTCCTTGTTGCCCTCTCTTGTCCCTAAAAAAGTGACCTCTTGAGGGATTCTATGTGACAATGTTGTATATTGTGTGGAAAAAAGGAGCACACTGACACTACATGTATACAATAATAATAAGAGAGGGGGAGGCGGCGTCGAGCAGCAACACGCAGCAAGGCCAAAAAACAAACAGGCATGCTCCATTGAACATCACCTATTGCACTTTGAAGAAGAAATGAGAAACAACCATAGTTTGTACAAAGAAAAGGCACATTTTCATCAACAAAATCCCCCGGAGAAAGAAGCCATGTTTGTGGATAGGAATGGATGTTTTGAAATAGTCTGAATTTCAACAATTTCCAAAATGATGTGATTCAATTTATTCAAAAGCAAAGGCAAAGTGTTACAAAATAGCGGAATCTTGATTTTCTTCAAAAAAAAGTGGATACATCCACATCAAACAATTTCTGCCAATTTGGTGGAATTTTTACCGTAATTTAATTTATATTGTGTTTTTCTGCAATAATGAATGGTATTTCTTCCAAATAAATTCTCATTATTAATATAAAAAAAATGCCCAACCAAGTTAAAATTCCCATGGACTGGTTCCCAGTTGAATGTATGTGTAATGTGACACTTACATCATCACACCTGTTGTCAAACATGTACCGTACACTCACCCCTTGCAGCAAAATACAGGCACGATTTATATTATATATATTACATTGCATCGACCTCGTTAAACCCTTTGAACGCATGCTGATTTTGGTTCAACTGCAACTGAAAGAGTCAACCTCCCATCCTTTTCATTTGGTTCTGACGGATAAAAGCATTGAGGAGGAAGTTGGACCTGTCTAATTCAAGTAAGCCACACAAAGCCATGAGAGCACTTGTTGCTACTGTCGCTGTGAGGCGTGAGGCTTTAGTGTAGAGCAGTGCTTCTGAAATAGTGGGGCGGGCCCCCTGGTGGGGCGCAGTGAACTGTCAGGGAGAGGCAGGGAGGACTTTCAGCATTAGTGCAGACCTGCCAACAAGTACCAATTTGCCGTACTTCTCATGCAGTTTGACTCGAATAGGCTTGTATGCTTTGCATTTGGCTGGTTTCAGTTTTGAGTTCAGTCTGCACAGTTGAGATAAATAAATAAAATCCCGATACTACTTCAAATCGGAGGGGCGCCAAAACATTTCTGTCCCCCAGTGGGGGCATGACAGAAAATAACTGAGAACCACTGGTCTAGAGAAACATCTCTGTGCTGATACCGAAGCGAAAACTTGCTTGTGTTGGGTGAAAACTACATGTGATCATGTACAGTTTTGTGATTGTGCTATTGTGGTCTCTCAAATTACTATACTTTTCAAAACAAATGTTCTAGACAAAACCCTAAACAAATCACTGATTAAACACCTATAAAGAACAACCCAAATGGGACTTGTGTTAAAAGGGTCAATATATTTAGTGTCAGTGTCGGCACCTCCAATGAAAGAGTTGTCCGGATTTCCCAGTAATGTTCTCTAAAAAAAAATAAAAAAATCCTGCAACCGACCGAGTATTAGGGCCACACTGAATAGAAATCAACAACACTACAGTACTATAAGAATAAAGCCTTAGAATTTCAAGAATAAGTTTAAAATACGAAGAAAATGTTACAAAGTTACAAAACGCAAACACACAAAAGTAGTATAAAGCAATGTTTTGTGAAGAAAACATTTTATGAGAAAAATGTAATGATATAGAAAGAAAGTATTATTGGGAGAAAAAGCATAACATAATTTTACAACAAAAAGCATGATTTTATGACCAATTTAAGTCATAATTATACTAGAGTTGTAATACCCTCAGAATGAAGTTGTAATAGTATTAGAACAAATGTTCTAATTAAAAGAGACATTTGATTAAAGTAGTTATATTATGAGAAAAAAAAACCATAATTTTATCC
>QODF01000131.1:461688-480301 GCA_024372805.1 Oostethus manadensis
GATTGTACAAGGACCGAATGGCACGTAGTAGCGGGCCACCAATCCCGTACTCCCGGAGCACCCCCCACAGGAAACCACGAGGGACACGGTCGAATGCCTTTTCCAAGTCTACAAAGTACATGTAGACCGGTTGGGCAAACTCCCACGTACCCTCCAGTACCCTTGCAAGGGTGTAGAGCTGGTACAGTGTTCCGCGACCGGGACAAAAACCACAGGTTTGACTAACGGTATTACCCTTCTCTCCAGCATCCTGGAGTAGACTTTCCCAGGGAGGCTGAGGAGTGTGATCCCCCTATAGTTGGAACACACCCTCCGGTCACCCTTTTTAAAAATGGGGACACCAGCCCGGTCTGCCAGTGCAGAGGTACTGTTCCCGACTTCCATGCAATGTTGTAGAGGCGTGTCAACCAAGACAGTCCCCCAACATCCAGAGTCTTGGGGAATTCAGAGTGAAACTCGTGTACCCCCGGAGCCTTGCCATTGGGGAGTGTTTTAACTACCCCAACTACCTCAGCCCTGGTGATAGAACTGTCCACTGCGATTTGGGCAGTGGTCGAGGGCGGGTGTCCGGGCGAGCTGGTCTTCGGCAGCCAAGTTATACTAGTTAAATAAATAAAAAACATGAGGGAAAAAGTCACAAGATTGTCTTTTGAAAATCAAAATTAAATCAGAATTATACAATATTGTAATATTAATCAAATATCTGTATCTATATTTTTTTTAAATACTTTTGTAAATTATCAGAAAAAATGACTTCACTATTACGACGTTTTTCATCCAACATTACAACTTTGTGTTCTTAATATCTTGACTTCTCATAATTTTAATTTTTATTTCTTTTTAGTGTGGCCCCAATACTCTTTTGTAGCAAAGGCAAAAATATTTTCAAAATAAGAGTGCATCTTTATAGCCACTGACAGCACTATGAAGGACGTGTTTACAATCCAGCACTTTGCCAAAAAAGCAACAAAAACCCCCAAAACATTTTCCCGTCTATATAAAAGGACATGTGTGTTGAAATGTTTTCTGTAGAAATGTGGTTGTGCTTGACAGACAAAAAAGTAACATTTGTCATCTAAAATACTCTCGTTAACACACCTCTCTGAGGTTTGTCTAAACTACGAGAACATCGTCTTTTCAAACACCAAATCAAGATATCGCGTGCGTCCTATGTCTTCTCAAAAATATAGCATTTCGGTTGTCACAACAAAATAACAGTTCTATAATAAATATTTCTTTTCTCCTTAAACAAATCCTGGGGATCAGTACCAAGCTTTTTTGTTTTGTTGTTGTTGTTTTTTTAGCAGCTTCCCTCACGCTTCTTCTTGGAGTTTGTGAGATGGTCGGAAGGACAGTTCGGAGCCTCCTGTTTCCCCGTTAGGCTTTGCGGGCGTCACTGTTTCCATACGACAGGCTGCAAAAGACACAGTTCGCTCCCAGCAGACACGATTGGCAGGTTGTTGTCACGGTGATGACCAATCAGGTGGCTAATGCTGTCAAACACGTGATCTTTTGTTCGCACCTTTGTAAAAATAAATAAAGATAATTCACTCTTTGATGGACTTTTTGATTAACAAATGAAGTGTGTCGGACTCTCACCGTGCCCTCGGGGTCCACCAGCAAGAGGTGTTTGGCAAGTCCCTTGTGCATGCCGGTCAGCACGTATGAGCCCGGGTTGGTGGTGCTCTTGCGCACCAGGAAGTCTCCGTCGTCTCGCAGCAGTTTTTCGGCGTCGTGGCGGCTCATTTTGCCGCGGTACCACGGCTGGCCCTCGAGCTCTTCCTGCGCTTGGAAGGCTATGGAGCGAGCCAGGAGCGGGCTCGAGTTGTCCACAGACCCCGCCTTGTGCAGTGCGGACACCTGCGGCGGGGCTTGGCTCTGGATGGCGTCGTCAAAGGGTTCTGCTCAAAGGTGACGGAAGGATTCATTAGGCGAGAGTATTATTTAGACAATAATGGCTGCGTATTTTTCCAAAAACAGCAGATCTACACTGCAGTATACACATTACTCTAAAAGACGTTAGATCACAGTTTCATTTGGATAGGGAAGCTAGACTTGGAATAAAAATGGTTGCTGAAAAGTGAGGCTCACTAATGTCACTTTTGAAGACTTACTCATGTCAAACAGGTCCGTCTGTGGGTACTCCCTGCCAGCGGCCACCATGCCCTTGGTTACTTGCTCCGACTCCGCCTGGAGTGCCGCCAGCACCTGTGCATCGATCTGCTGGGTGTTTATATACGTGGGCATCTCTCCTGGCTTTGGTGCCGGACCTTTGCTCTCACTGTTTGTGTCCAAGGACCCTGGAGAACAGTCGTAGTGATTGCTACTAGAAATGCAAATTACTTGTCTAACATGTGGGAAAAAACAGAATATTTTGACACACAATGACATTGGGATCAATGCATGTTCTATGCCAGGGGTATACAATCGACAAATATTGCAGCTCAGCTCTGTGATGCAGGTGAAAAGCGCAAAATATTTCCTTTTTTACCCCCATTTGTTCTGGGTTTTTTTCCTATTCAAAAGATTAAAACTATTTCTTAAATAATCTTTGTACCATATATTTTCTTGCCAAAATATTACTAATAATTATATAACCTAATTCCCACATTATAACTTTTTCCCTAACTTAACTTTCCAAAAACTGTGTTACTGTATTTCTTTTGTTTCTCATTTGTTATTTTGACAAAATAATTTTTTTCTTTAGTATTTCAACTATATGCTATTAAAATGATGAGTTTTCCTCATAATATTAAAAGTTTATTCTCATAACATTGCTATTTATTTTCTTGTTGGACTACAACTTTTTTCTTTTTATAATTTGGCTTTATTCTTGTAAAATCACAGCCGTTTTCTTCCATTTTTGCTCTAGTTTTTTTTGTTTAATTGTTAAATTATATATTTAGAATTTGCCAAGGACAAATAAAAAAAAACCACCACGGGTCGCAAATGGCCCCCATGCAGCACTGTGGACACCTTCATACCTTGTTGTACAAAGACAGACTTCCTCTCCTCTGCCCAGCTGTCGCCACAGTGCCGGCCTTGGTAATAGTTCTGATCCACTGATCCTGGGCCCGTCTGTACCTGGGGCCCGTCTGACGCTGTGCTCGGATTGGTCAGCCGGGTGTCGATGAAACCTCCAGGGGGCGGCATCTTCCCGGGGATGTTGTTGTAGTAAGGATGCTCTGCTGACTCCTCCTCCTCCTCCGTCCATGGTAACTCTTCCACGTTGAACACCCTGTGCAAGAGCATGCTCGAGCTGCTGAGCGAAATGTGGCACCAAGCATCGCATTTCTAACTGGTTAAAGCGCTCACCTGTCGTGCGCGGAGGATGGCTTGCTCGACGGGCACTGCAGATACTGCTGGAAGCGTAGGTCAAAAGCCTGGCCGATGGTGCTGATAACATCTTGGGCCAGCCCGTCTGAGCACTCCACGATGTGGCATGCTGAGGACACGCCCAAAAATATCACGCGTGTCACTGCAGTGGAGAACATGTGGCAAAACAAAATGGAGCATTCATACCTCTTCGGTTTACAGGATCCTTTGCCACATAGGCAACATAGTCAGTTGTGTCCTGTAATAAAAGGGACGCTGCAATTACAATACACCACAATAATACTTAAACAAGAGAAGTTATTGAACACTTACCGGGTCTCCACCAGATGCAAAAGAGATGGACTGCATATGATGATTGGCTATGATCTGCAGAGTAGAATAAAACCACATTACAAAATGTGGTTTTGCAAAATTCATTGTAAACCCTTCTAAACTGCATACCCCCCCCCCCCCCTTGCATTATGAATAAGGTCTTGATGGCCAATAAACTGAGTTAAAAGTGAATCTTTATCGTCATATCTTAAGAATCTACAATTTAATGTGAGGACCGGAAAACCTCTTTTTAATGTGCTGGATCATTTGACACTTTGGCTCCATCTGCTGGTAGTAAGATGCGTGACAACATGTGACAATGCACTCTACCATGCTCAAGAGACCTACTAGATTAGTATTTTGTTACAGTAACATACTGTATACAGCAAATTCCTGCATATTTGCAGTATATTCTTTACTCTGCTTTAATTTCTAAATAATGACTTTTTTGAATTGTAATTTAAATACAAAGTGGTTTGATGGCACTATTTGCAGGGTGAACAAGCAGCTATGAATCCAGCAGAGGGGGCTGTCTCACAGGTCAAGTCATTCAATATTTAACAGCCAGAAGATGCTTTGACAAGAGTTAATGATGTGTAACCTAACATTTCTTAAGTACAATACTGTATGTTGTATGCTTATCTTCTTCTTGCAATTATTTATTTTGTAAGAAAATGTAATATATGTGAAAGGCATATTATAGGATTTAGCGTATATAGGCATTTTTAGTAGGGTTGTCTTAGAATAATTGACAATTCGACCAGTCAATTCAAAAAATTCGGATTCGACTATTAACCTCAACATTGTTTCCTCCTCAAGACATAGGCTGCTGCTAAGCATTCATTTTTTTATATACAATCCGTCTAATTTGTGTTAATAAAGGATTGAAAGTGACATGTGTTTAAATTTATACAGAATATCTATATTTACTAAAATCAACAATGGCCACTAAAAAAAACCATCCAACATGTGAAAGAATTTTAAACGGGTAAGAATGGCCCCAGAAAGTAAAGTGCAACTTGGTGTCAGCAGCTTCTTCACAACAATCATCACAACAATCATGTCGTATCATTTAAAACGGATAAGGCGTGTTTAGCCATCATCCTTTAACATCCCGCTTGCAAACTCTAATCCAATAAATTAGGCAGCTAACAGAGTTTTGTAAAAGGTGTTGTTTTTCAAGCCATGTTCCTGTTTGATGTGCGCTTCCCTGATGTGAGACATGTCCACAACTACCACAACTACCATGTTTATCTGAGTGTTTTTACTGAGGTGGAAATGAGATCTGTTTGTACAAATCCCCATTAGCTGTGCTATAAAAAGAACAAAAACCTTTAACAATTAGTCGACTGTTAACAAAACCTAACAAATCAGATTCAACTATGAAAGTCCTTAATCAAAAGAAAGACCTGATTTTGGGTTTTTTATGATACATGCATTATTGGAACAATACCTCTGCAAAGAGCTGGAATCTAGATTAATTTCTTATCATGAGTAACTGGTTGGTAGGATTCTTTACTTAAATATTTTCGTAGTTATAAAAAACCTGTTTACAACATTCTAAATACAGTATAACATTACTAGAGACCTATAGACATTGAATAACACCCCTATAATCACCTTTACATTCATATTACTAAATATATTAGTAGACATAATAGAAATTATGCCATGTAAGACATAAATAAGACTCATACTCGTGTGTGTTGCTATAAATGCGTTTTCTATTAAGCTCTATTTATCATCCAACTGGAGACTATAGTATTTAATACGACAGTGTCCACAGGCACAGCAACAGGGGTAAGCTAGCAGTAAGGCAAACTTTTTCCACCAAGGGCCACCTACTGAAAATTGAAAGGCTGCAAAAGCCACTTTGATATTTTGTAAAATTTCAGGGGGAAAAAGCATCTCAGCTTTGTGATGTAGGTGAAAAAGCGTATTTTTAGTATTAACTTTGGTGTTTGCTCTTTTTTCACATTTCTGCTACCGGTTTATGGGGGGGGGGACTTTTTCCAAATATTTCAACCCATCCATCCATCTTCTATACCGCTTATCCTCATTAGGGTCGCGGGTATGCTGGAGCCTACCCCAGCATCCCAGCAGGGCAGACAAACAAACAGTCACACTCACATTTATACCGACGAACAAATTAGAGTGGCTAATTAATCTAACATGCATGTTTTTGGAATGTGGCCGGGGGGCGCAGTGGGGCCGTTGGAGGTGGACGAGGGTTGGACCTCGGTCGGGGGCGTGTAGGATGTCCCGGCGGCAGGCTGGGGTGCACCCGAGACCTTGGGGTTCATGGACAAGCCGTGGACGAGATCATCGACAGATATCACCGATTCATTCCTGAAGCGGTTGTATTTGGTACGGTGAAGCATACCCTCTTTCCCTCTGCTCTTCTCGACACATGCCTCTTTCACGAGTGTGCTGGCAGACGTGGCTGCACCGAGATGATTGCCTTCTCCTGTAACATGGCAGCAGCGGCCGTGGTGGTTGTGGTTGAGGTGGTGGTGGCAATCGGCGTGTAGCAATCACAGGCTTCTTTTTTCACATTTCTGCTGCTGTTTTATGGGGGGGGGACTTTTTCCAAATATTTCAACCCATCCATCCATCCATCTTTTATACCGCTTATCCTCATTAGGGTCGCGGGTATGCTGGAGCCTACCCCAGCATCCCAGCAAGACAGACAAACAAACATTCACACTCACATTTATACCGACGAACAAATTAGAGTGGCTATTTAACATGCATGTTTTTGGAATGTGGAAGGAAACCGGAATACCCGGAGAAAATCCACGCACGCACGCACGGAGTGAACATGCAAACTCCACACAGAGATGCCCAACGGAGATTCAAACCATGATCTCCTGACTGCGAGGCCAACATGCTACCCACTCATCCACCGTGTGGCCCCAAATATTTCGACATTTTTCTTAAATAATCTTTGTACTATTGCTTTTTGAAATATTATGACTTGATTCCCATAATATTCTAACTATTTTACCATTTGTTTGTTTTTCTTTTCTTCTTTCTTCTTGTAATTTTCCCCCCCACATAATTAATCAATTATTATTTGACCTTATTCTGGTAACATTATCACTTTTTCTGCAACTTTGTTGTTTTGCTTCTCATTATATTATGGTATTACAAATAAAGTATTTTTTCCTTACCATTGCAATATCGCAACTAAATGCTACTAAAATGATATTTGTTATCTTTGTTTTCTCTTAATGACCTTATTCTTGTAAACCTGCTGATGATTTTTCATTAAATGTTTTTGGTTTGTTTTTATTAGTATTCTTGATCAATTATATTTCTGGAACATGCTGCATGTCAGTAAAAACACAGCCGCCGGCTGCAAACGGCACCCGGGCCGCACTTTGGACACCAATGCAGTAAGGTGTGGTAGCATGTGTGGTTTTGTTGGAAGCCTACCTGTTTGCAGTCAGGGGTCATCAGGTTGAGGCTACTGGTGGAGATGTTCAGGTTGATGGACATGCCAGCAAATTGCAGATTGCTCTTCCCCAGGATGCTGGATAGAGCTTTGGAGGGCGGCTGTCGCACAAAAACGATTAGTACAGATGGAACATTGTACTAGTGTTAGCTCACCAAATGTACAATGCATTTGCCGTGGCTAACAATGGTGCTACAGTTAAGTGTTGTTGATTCCAATGCATAAAAGGTGGTATAAAATTAGCCATCCAAAACCCTCAAACAAAAAAAACAAATGATGTCACCATGGTGACAGCAGCCCAAATAACATGTTGCCTACAGCCTACATGTTGGCCGTAGCAACTGGTGTTTTTTTTTTTTTGCACACACTGACATTTCATCGAGGACTAGAGAGTGCAGGGTGGATGCTTCATTTCACAGACACGCACGCTCCCCATCGCCGATCCTGTGCACGCTACATGAGTCACTGAGCAGCCGTGTGCAATGAATGCATCGTGGGCTGTTTGAGCAACGCCCCCGTACACACACACGGACCTACAAACAATAATTTCTCAGCTCTCGTTATCTGCATGTGTTATCCCTCATTCTTTAGTGAAAAGGATGTATGAGAGGAAGATCCATCCTACAAATAAAAACCTAAATGAATATGTCTTTTTTCTCCTGCTATCGCCAACATTCATTTGCATACCCCGCCCCTCCTCTAACTACCTCTCAGCTTTCCATTTTTTTGCCTTCCACACCCTCTCCTCTTCTTCAATGCCTTCCCTTCTTGCCCGCTTGCGTACCTTTCTCTTGCGCAGAGCTCCTTTGGTCCCTGGAACGGCCTCACAAACCAAGCTGATGGCCTCCCTGGAGGGATAGAGAGACAAACACAGGATAAATATGGCATTCATTCAGAAGTGTGTCGAGTCTGCCCAGCTCTGACAACGAACTGTAAGGACTTCTCGGGTGATTGTTGTTGATGTCAGTGCTCATGAAGGAGATCTTCATTTCGTTTTTCTTCAGGCATTCAGAGACGGAGTGGCTGGTGTGTTTTGGATTATTGTCCTGCTGCAGAAACCCAGTTTATTTCATCTTGAGGTTATGAACATTTTTTGGTAGACAGCAAAGATCATGGTTCCACAGCAAGTCTTCCGGGTCCTGAAGCCGAAAAACCACCCAAGACCATCACACTACCATCACCATATTGTACTGTTGGTAGGATTCTTTTTCTAACAATCGGTGCTGCATTTACGGCAGATGTCAACTTTTGTCTCGTCAGCCCAGCAAAGTCATTTTCACAGAGGATTTTGTTCTTGCTTAATAATTTAAAGTTTCATTTAAAACCGCAGTTGGTGTTCATTGACTAGTATTTCAATTTGTTTGATGATTCGAAACATTTACGTGTGATTAAAATCAGGAAGCGGGCAAATACTTTTTCACACCACAGTAGTCAACGGCTGAGAGTACTATTTATTTTGGAGGAGACCTTCATTTTCACAAATCCTTGCCTACGTCCAAGTTACTATGGGTACTCTTTTCAATAATGAAGCGGAACCAGTTGCTCCATGTTTGGTTTCCTACCGCCACGTGCAGTATAGAGACACACGCAACAGACAAACAAAAGTCCTTTGGTGGAGTTGGAATAGGACAACAAGACCAGATTTATGAAGTAGTAAGCAGGCAACAAGATACATTAGAGGCACTTTTGTACAAAGGTATACACACAACACGTCTCAGGTTGGCACTTGTTGCACGGCTGGAAGACCATGCCGATGTGCATTGTGTTTGTGTGATTTACTTTCGACCCAGTTTCCATGGTTTGTATAAAAAATAATAATGTTTTGGTTAACACAAAAGAACCGCCTGGAAGTCTCACGCTTTCTTGTCGCTATGATGTCACACTATTTCTCCTGCCATCAGCTGCACACTCGCCGTGGAAACCAATAAGGGTGGACAGTAAGGAACCACGTGCACAGGAAGCAAACAGAACGCGGTGGAAAAGTGTCTATGGTAAAACCCACCTGTCGAGTCATTGTTTGGCGTGGTGTGTATGACGTCCACTTAAGACGAGTGGCGCTACATGAGGATAGTTTTATGATGCAGGGTCTGAAAATATATTGTATTGTGCAGTGAGGTGGCTGTGGTCCAAAGTAACCCCAACAGAGTGGGCTTAGAGACAGACGTTGAAATGTTCCGCAAGAACAAGACATGAAGTTCTGGAGACAAGAATTCTAATTAATCAGTGTTTGCTCTGGGGGTCGTGTGAACACCAGGAGAATTTAGAGATGACAACTTACCTTGTTATTTGTGATCGTGTGGTGAAATCTAAAGATCTCATCGATCGCAGCACTTCTATGCAACCCAGATACTGAAAAGAAAACAAGAGAATGTTGGTATTTACTTTTCATGCTTCTTAAAGTGACAGTAGCCAGCAAACCTATATTATTACTTCCATACAGCTCAACCTTCCAAAGCTCCTTGGTGGAAAAAAATACCTCTTAAGTCAAATATTACATCAATCATAAAAGGCTAGGAGTAAACAGTACGGGTATAGTGAATTCTGCAGTGTTACTATGCTTCATGAGATTCCAGATAATCCTCAACATTAGTGGCCACCTACACACACCTCTTCTGAATTATACAGCACACGGGCCTGGGAACACTTTGTGCTGATAAGCATGGCAATCGTCAGACGGTAAACAAAACACACACCCTCAGCTACTAGCTCTTACAGTAAGTTAGATGTTAGCCTTACACTGCTTGGGATACGAGATCATTTTGCAAACAGAAGCAAAAAAACAACAACAGAGTGCTAGTTTATCCGGCAGTACTATGATCATGCTGCAAGAAACTTAAAAGTTGCTTGCTTGCAGGCCCACAAAAGGTATACAGTATGTACAACTGGTGCAGAGTTGAGAGTTTTGCAATGTTTACTATAATAACAGAAGATTAACAGGCGTCTCTACGGGGTGTGGAGCTTACTTACAAATGTAAAACATGCATTAAAAAAATAATAATATTAAAGGATGACTTTGAATGAATTTAACACAAATAAGGAAACTTAAACATAACACAGTATTTTACTATACATGCATGCATCAGTGAGCGAGATGTTTCTAGCTAAATAGGGTTCTGCATCACAGCAAAATACATCCAAAATAATAAACATATTGTTGAATGAATCAAATGTGAGCATTATGAAATTTTGCAAGGACAAACATGTTGACAGAGAGCTTGTTTTGTGCGGTATTGCACCCATCTTCACATACCAAACTAACAACCCACCCAATTGTTGATGTTTCATTGATAGACAGATAAATGCCCACCTCCTGTATATGACTGAATATTAATGGCAGTAAGATAGATAGATAGATAGATACTGAATTTCTCTTGGGGATGAATAAAGTAATTAATTTCTCCATGCAAACAACCAGTAATAAAAACACTGATGGCAGTAATTCTATATGAATGAAATCAACGTCCATTTGGCATAATGGTGCATGATGGGTGACCATGTGACGCTAATTTGAAGCGACACTGAACTCACAGGACCTAACGCCCGAATGTGGAGGGGGGGTTGGTTGTCAGAGTGAACGCTTTCAGTAACATTGACTGGCCCTAATGTAGTTAATGGAACACTGCACACAGACACTTTGTGTTCTAGGCGACGTGTCACACTGTAATGCTTCCCTCCCATGTCGCAGCACGTACAGAAGGAAAAGACAGCTGCTACTTGGGTGTAAAATGTACATTTTTCCATTCACTTTCAACCTTGGAGGTGAGCTGCTCAGCATCGTCACTCCCGCTGGTGACTCATTGCCGGCATGATGACATTCACAGGTGGAGCGCCAACTTGTGCTCGCTTAAAATGATGCATGATGGCACAAATGTGGAATAAAAAAATACATAAAAAATCACACACTGCCTGTAACATTTTAGTACCGGAATGAACATCACCATCACAGACTAGAGGAAGGGGACCTTGCAATTTTCCTGCTTTGGAGGTAAAACCAGAGCCATAACCAAGGTTGTGTGACAATCTGAGGCACAGGTAAAAGGCACAGGTGAATGCCAAATCTCTTGTGTGAAAAGAGGCTTCCTTTTTTAAACCCCCATCATCCAAGCTAATACACTCGTAGGAGAATAAGGATGTCACCATGGTTACAAAAGCACAACACGGTGGCTTCACATGCACAAGACAGGCACACCATTCACGGACATCACCAACAAATTAGCTCTCGGTTTGCTGAAGCATGTTGTTAGCTAACCAGGATAGTGTTTTGTATCTTGCAACCAGCGCAGGGCATAATGTACTTGTTGCCCTAAATCAGCTGGGATAGGCTCCAGCTCCCAGTAAAACACACAGTATATGGAAGGATGGATGTTGAGCGATGAACCTACCTTGACTATGTATGTCACTCCTGGCCCAGAGATCTTCTCACTGGAGTGTAGCCACCCTCTGAAGGCTTTGCTCACCGGTCTTCCACCTCCTCCGGAGAGCCAGTCGTCCCCGCTGGGCTGGAGATCGTCCAACCTGCTCTTTTTGTTCATGCTGGCAGGAGGCTCCAGCTGGGAGCAGGAGGGCATTGAGCTGCACAGAGAGCCAGAGCTCGCCGCGGTCGCCGCACCGCTAGAGCCACCCGGCCCCAGACCCCCGCCCCCTTGAAGCTTGGCCACCGCCAGGTCCTTGACTGCTGAGGGCAGACCCTTGATGCCCAGCAGGCTCCCTGAGTTGCTGAACTTCAAGCTGGACACCTTGTTGATGAGAGTGCACAGGGGGGTACCTCCATCGTCCGGGTGGTCGGAGCCGTGGCCGGGGGGCGCAGTGGGGGCGTTGGAGGTGGACGAGGGTTGGACCTCGGTCGGGGGCGTGTAGGATGTCTCGGCGGCAGGCTGGGGTGCACCCGAGACCTTGGGGTTCATGGACAAGCCGTGAACGAGATCATCGACAGATGTCACCGATTCATTCCTGAAGCGGTTGTATTTGGTACGGTGAAGCATACCCTCTTTCCCTCTGCTCTTCTCGACACACACCACACACGCCTCTTTCACGAATGTGCTGGCAGACGTGGCTGCACCGAGATGATTGCCTTCTCCTGTAACATGGCAGCAGCGGCCGTGGTGGTTGTGGTTGAGGTGGTGGTGGCAAACGGCGTGTAGCAATCACAGGCCAGAGATATGTCTCGATTGGAGGTTACAGCGGTTGAGCTACTGCCAGATTCCGATTGATAAAAACCAGAGCTTCAATGCAGTTGGCCTCAGAGAGAAATTTAGAGGAAATCCATGGAAACAAGGAAGAGGATGGAGAGTGTTGTGGTTTCCAGCGGTGATGCTGTTGCTGCTGCTTCCGATGATGATGGTGATGATGATTTCTAGCCTCCAAAAACAAGGAAGGTTGCAACGATAGAAGCAAAGAGTCTCCCTCTTGTCTGTCCGAGCGTCCGTCTGCACTGGCTGCTGCCGGCTCAGAGCAAGAGCATGACTCACTGATGTGAGAAAACCTTCTCAACAAAAGGCTTGCTGAACACTGCAAATCACTTCCTGTTGGAGGGAGCGAGCAGGAGGAAGGGGGAGGACAAAAAAACTGGCAGATCCCTCTAGTAACAATCAGTTTGTAAAAATGGGTGCTCTATAATTATTACCGAGAAAGAAAAAAAATAGGTTGGTTGAGTGAAATAATGCTAAAGTACTCATGAATTTGTGCAATATTTCATAAAAGTGTATATAAGAAATGAAAAATAAACACAAAACTACTCAAATCCAACCTAAAATTAACCTTAGAGGATGTAAAGTAACAACATAATTAAACTTTAGCCTAAGTAGAAATAGTCTGGTGCATTAATTTGGCACCAATTTTAATATCTGGAGAAAATGTGTAGACGTCTGTTCCAAAGTATTTGTTGCTTTTTTAAAAGTAATATCATCTCTCAATAGACTAGCATAATTGGAACAATATAGCTGCCTAAAATACGCAGCAGCAGGCTGTGCAGATCCACCTATAGAGACGAAATAACCCAAATAAGCCCGACATCTTTCTCAGGCGTGTGAAATATAACACACAAGAGGATGATAAAGGAAGCCCACGAGTCTCCTTAAGAATGATGATGAAGCATCTCTGGTCGCCGTGGTAGCAGGAAGAAAGCGTGCAGCCACACGCACCATTCATGTAAAAAATGTCCTCAGCACCATCTAGTCCAGCGACTGACGCTCATTCATAAGCAGCTTCCGCTCTTGCTCACACCGCTGCGGATTTCGCACTGCAGTCTCCCTCCCAACATTTTTTTCCCTGCCTGGCAAATATAGAAAGGTGGAAAAAAAAGAAGAAAAAAACAGCACGTCTGTCTGCCTTCTCTCCTCAGAAAAAAACAATGGGCTGCCCCCTGCTGCTAATTTGATAGCAAGAAGACAAAGAGCAAAGAGAAGGGGGGGGGGCTAAAAGGCATGCAATATTTAGTCCTGGGTGTGAATGAAATAGCGGGCTGGCATACCAATGTTTCTGTGAATGGAAGCAAGGCCGCTCTGCTGCTGCTGCTGCTGCTGCTGCAGGGCAATCCCTGGGGACGGCATGGTCCTGTCCAATGAGGAGCCGGCTGGATGACTCATTCAGGGGAGGCTTGCAGAATAGTGGGAGAGACCATTCACAGTGCAGGTGTCGGCTTGCTTTTCTCCTCCATTTTTCCTTTAAAAACATAATACAACACCACATTTAACACGAACTCACCACATTTGAGCATAGCTGCAAAAAAGTGTACCCAAGAAACACAACAATAAAAAACGGCACCCCTCATTAGCTCTGCATTTTGAATTGAAACATTGACTTGCTACATGCTTATAGTAATGTAATGCACAGTGAGTGGGGGTCTATAATAGCAATTGTACCAGAGCACAGTAATGTGCTTTAACGTGAGGATTTGTTTCTATTAAGTGGAGGATGGCGATCATTTCACAATAGAAGTGAGGAATGCATTTCCTCAAATAGGGGTCTCCACTCTAATAGACGGCATGCCTCAATCCCACTGACATACCTTCCGTGGAATAAGCAAAGTCTGAGGACACGAAGGCAGACAGTTCCATCACCAGGGCTGAGGTGTCTGGGGTAGTCAAAACGCACCCCAGTGGCAAACCTCTGGGGTGGACGGGTTTCATGGTCGTGGATGTTGAGGGTCTTGGCTGACACGTCTCTTCAACACCTCTGAACTGGGTGGTGGTCCCGCTTTTTAATAAGGGTGACCAAAGGGTGTGCTTCTGCTGTAAGGGGATCACAGTCCTATTCCAGCGTTCTGGAGAGAAGGGTGCCACCGTTAGTCGAACCGCAGCAATGTGGTTTTCGTCCCGGTCGGGGAACCCTGGAACACCTGAACACCATTGCAAGGGTACTGGAGGGTACGTGGGAGTTTGCTCAAATTGTCTACATGTGCTTTGTAGACTTGGAAAAGGCATTCGACCATGTCCCTTGCAGTGTCCTGTGGGTGGCACTGGGAGTACAGGCGAGCTATTACTGTAGAACAGGAGCAGGAGCCTGGTTCGCATTGCCAGCAGTATGTCGGGCTTGTAGTTGAAGTTTGGTGGCCTGAGGATCTCTTCTGTGTTATTCGCGGACAATGTTGTCCTGATGGCCTCATCAGGCTGTGACCTTCAGCGTTTACTGGAGCAGTTCGCAGCTGAGTGCGAAGCTTCTGGGATGAGACTCAACTACTCCAAGTGGGGCATAGAAAGAGAAGGAAAGAGTAGTTGTATTTAGTTAATATTGAAATGTATTTGATGTACTGTATATTTACGCTAAACACCAGATTAGTAAACCCCTTAGTGGGAAGCCATAATATTCATTCATTCATTCATTTTCTATGCCGCTTATCCTCATTAGGGCCGCGGGGATGCTGGAGCCCATCCCAGCTGGCTTGGGGCGAGAGGCGGGGTACACCTTGGACTGGTCGCCAGTCAATCGCAGGGCTCATATAGACAAACAATCATTCACACTCACATTCATACCGATGGACAATTTAGAATCGCCAATTAACCTAACATGCATGTTTTTGGAATGTGGGAGGAAACCGGAGTACCCGGAGAAAACCCACGCACACACAGGGAAGACATGCAAACTCCACACAGAGATGCCCAACGAAGATTCGACCCCTGAACCTCCTGACTGTGAGGCCAATGTGCTACCCACTCGACCACCGTGCGGCCTAAGCCATAATATAGAATAATATATTTAATTTGTATAATATATTTGTAATAGTAATAATTTAACTATATATTTAATATTATGGAATTGCCCCTGTGGGACTAATGAATTTATATTTGATTTTCTATACTATATTATTGTTATTATACATTATAATAATAATAATTCACTCCATTTAGCATTGATTATTTGAATACAATTGGTACTACAGTATTTGTGTAGAAAAAATACTACGTTTAAATGTATGCTATAATGTGATGTCAGTATAAAAATACATTTCTACAAATTCCCTCTTAATCACTGTATTAGCCAACTTTGTTATTTTACAACTATTATACTTTATACACTTTTCTCAGACAGGCATGAACATTTTCCCTCATTCATCCCTTCTTTAAACGCACTTGAAGTTTAGTGTCACGTTTTGGCTTGGTGGCTGCACGCCGGGGATGCGGAGAGAGAGAACCCAAGTGCAGGTAAAAGTCTTATTATTATTACATGTCGGTTTGCAGCAGCAGAATCCAAGACTGAACAGTTGACATTGCCAATCAACAATGCTTTAGCACCAAACAATGCGCGCAATGGCGCCCTGCCGCTGCGTGTCTTCTACTTTCCTTCTGCATGTTCATAAGTCCAACTTTGTGCGCCTTTTGGGTGCATCCGCAGGTGCCTTTAATGGTGGAGAACGTTTCGTCGACATTGTGGGTGTTATCGGGGATAACTAAAGCACTTCAGTCACACTACTAGCGATTGCACATTTATGTACTTTTGGCAAATCGAACGCATTCTGTACTGCACAGGAAGACACTAGTGATGGGTCGTTCATGAACGATTCGTTCATTTTGAACAAATCTTAAATATCACTCCGGAAGAACGAATCGTCTCGTGACTTTCTTTTAGTCGCGCATGCGCATTTGCGTAACATCCTATCTGCTCTGTAGTGGAATCAGTTCACCTGTTTAGAGTCTTGGGGTTTGAGTCATTCGTTCATCACGTGACAGCCCCAAGTGTGACCCAAGCACATTAGGTTTCTAAGTAAAGTACTTCAGCTCTCCACTTTTATTTCAAAATGGGGTTACAACTTGAAGTTAGAGTTATCATTAAGTTAGTATTTTAAACTAACATTAATCATTCAAATTCAAAATGGTATTTGCTTTTACTTTGTCGATGTTCTTTTTGACCAATCTTCTTATACAAATATATCAAGTCTGAATAAGAAAAACAAATATTATTCAGTAAAAATGAACACTACTATAGAATAATGTATGATTATTAAATATAAGTAAATTAATAAATAAGTAAATTGTAGGCTTTAATTGTTTTATTAGGCTAGGGTTTGCTTACTGATGGACAAAGAAAAAAAATAACAAGTTAGGCAACTTAATATTTCATTTATATCAGTTTTTTTAATATAAAAAACACCACAGATTCTCAAGAAACATTAACAAAATTACAATGTCACAAGGCCGCACGGTGCATGAATGGGTAGCATGTTGGCCTCACAGTCAGGAGGTTAACTGGCGACTCTAAATTGTCCATAGGTATGAATGTGAGTGTGAATGTTTGTTTGTCTATATGAGCCCTGCGATTGGCTGGCGACCAGTCAAGGGTGTACCCCGCCTCCTGCCCAAAGTCAGCTGGGATAGGCTCCAGCATACCTGCGACCCTAATGAGGATAAGTGGTATAGAAAATGAATGAATGAACAAGGTCACAAATGAGGAAAATGCCTTTTACACAACTATTGATAGTTTTATGATAATTTCTAAATATGATCGTACATATAACAAAGAGTTTTACTTTAGTATTTGACTGCGGTACTGAGTGAAAAGTGGTCACGTGACATAAGAAAGATAGACTCAAACATGAAGACTCAAGAGGTGAACTAATCAATTCTCTTTCCGGCTCATGCAGCATAGGATAAGCTTATGAGGCTGTCACGTGATGAACGAACGACTCAAACCCGAAGACTCGAGAGATGAACTAATCAATTCTCTTTCCGGCTCATGCAGCATAGGATAAGCTTATGAGGCTGTCACGTGATGAACGAACGACTCAAACCCGAAGACTCGAGAGATGAACTAATCAATTCTCTTTCCGGCTCATGCAGCATAGGATAAGCTTATGAGGCTGTCACGTGATGAACGAACGACTCAAACCCGAAGACTCGAGAGATGAACTAATCAATTCTCTTTCCGGCTCATGCAGCATAGGATAAGCTTATGAGGCTGTCACGTGATGAACGAACGACTCAAACCCGAAGACTCGAGAGATGAACTAATCAATTCTCTTTCCGGCTCATGCAGCATAGGATAAGCTTATGAGGCTGTCACGTGATGAACGAATGACTCAAACCCAAAGACTCGAGAGATGAACTTATCAGTTCTCTTTCCTGCTCATGCAGCATAGAGTAAGCTCACATGGTGATGTCACGCAATGAACGAACGACTCGAAAAGGGACAGAGAGGTGAGGTGAGTGATTCATAGACAAAATACCCAGGTAAACAATTAATTGATCTTTTCAGTTTCTTATAGCATAATAATTATGTCTTTTTTGTAGTGTGATTAACATTTGTGTAAGCAGTAGATGTGATAGGGAAGAAACATGTTGCATTTTAATCATATTTTGCTAAAATGAACGAAATGATCGAACAAAGATTCGTTCTTTTTAATGAACAGGACTCAAATATTTGAGTCGGCAAAATGATCCGAACTTCCCATCCCTAGAAGGAATGGAGGAGATTGTCAATGGTTTACAGTCCCGTAGCCAATCAAGACGCAGAACACAATGCGTGAGTTCTCTCTAATCTGGACGCAGACACGACACATGGGTTTTCCTCCAGCCAATCAGGCCGCAAATACAACACGTTGGTTCTCCCTGAGCCAATCAGGATGCAGAACACAACACCTGCTCATACCTGTAAAAAGAAAAACAAAAAAAATGTCCGAAATAGCGAGTCCGCACAAGGTGAACCGCGATGTGAGGGAGCACTGTATATTATTCCAAATATTTATCATTTTTCACCTGCTCAGAAGGCAGTTATCTCAATGCAAGCCAAGATGCATGTTTACATGGGAATAAATAAATCGTTTACACCCTCTAGCGGATGCTTAGTGAACAGCACAAAGGGAAAGAAAGACATTTGAAATATGTAAAATCTATCCATCCATCCATTTTCCTCCGCTTACCCGGGTCCGCGGGCAGCAGCTACAGTAGGGAAGTCCAAACTTCCCGGTCCCCAGCGACCTCTTCCAGCTCCATCGGGAGGATACCAAAGCGTTCCCAGGCCAGCTGTGAGACATAGTCCCTCCAGCGTGTCCTAGGTCTTCCCCGGGGCCTTCTCCCG
>QODF01000131.1:480963-499136 GCA_024372805.1 Oostethus manadensis
AACCAGGCTCCTGCTTCGATTGTACAAGGACCGAATGGCACGTAGTAGCGGGCCACCAATCCTGTACTCCCGGAGCACCCCCCACAGGACACCACGAGGGACACGGTCGAATGCCTTTTCCAGGTCTACAAAGCACATGTAGACCGGTTGGGCAAACTCCCACATACCCTCCAGTACCCTTGCAAGGGTGTAGAGCTGGTCCAGTGTTCCGCGACCGGGACAAAAACCACATTGCAGCTCCTGTAACCGAGGTTCGACTAACGTTCGTGCCCTTCTCTCCAGCACCCTGGAGTAGACTTTCCCAGGGAGGCTGAGGAGTGTGATCCCCCTATAGTCGGAACACACCCTCCGGTCACCCTTTTTAAAAATATATGTATGCAAAATCAACATATAATATAATTTTAATATAATTTAATATATGTAAACTCAAGTCTGTGAATAACTACATGGGATAAACCATGACTGGAACTTGAATCTGACTCCTCATTCACTTCTCTACCCCAAGTATTCAATAAGTTAGGGCAAACTCCATAGCTGCCATTGCGTTAACATCGACCTTGGCAAGTACAACCGTGCTGTAAAATGTTAACTTATATTTCATTTCGAAGCACTTGAATGCGTCGATGCGCTTCAAGACTTATTCATACGAGATTGAAGAGGAAGACACACACCACACACTTTCCCAAGCAAGATTAGCGTTGCTCACCTGACTCAAAGCCACCATGGCTCGTTTGCACTTCCGGTCACGTGACCTTAATTATCCAATCAAAGTTCGTGTGCAAAGGAGCGCTCGTTATGGCGTTTCCTCGTGGTTTAGTGTTAACATCCATCCATTTTCTATACCGCTTATCCTCGTTTTGTTTAGTCATACTGTAGTTAAATAAAATTACTTTTAGTTTAGTTGGCACTTTAGACAGTTATAAACGTGATTTTTAAATATGACAATGTGCAACCTGACCAGTCATCAAAATAACTGCAATTTATTTATATTTTTAGTACATTAGATTTAGCAGTGGCTTTAATTGTAGTAATTTAATAAATATATATACCATTGTCTTAAATTTGTTCTTTCTCTGGACACAAGATGGTGCTATTGCAGTGTTATACAGAGAAATCAGGAAGGCCTGAGTTACTGTATGTTTTTAAGTAATATAAGTCTGTAACAAAGCTTTTGAATGTGGTTTAAGGTAATGATATAGTATGTGATCAACAAGAAAAGGGTAAAGTAACACAAATGAAACTTCCCTTTATTCTTTTTTCCCAGATATGATACATATGTTGGCAGAAATGAGACTTAAATGGTCAAGAAATCCAGTAACAACATCGTATTAAATAGATCTTGAGCGCAACTTGCTAAAAACAATCCTACTGTCTATGAGAGTCTACTATCTTGCGTCATTTGAATAATATTCCTGAACTTGGTATGAACTCTGTAGGAACAGAAGCATCAAGCGCAAAGAAGAAACCTTGAAAAGATCTCTTGCATACATAAATCAGAACAAGCGAGCCTGAACTGTCTGATCAGAACAAACGTGCGCTCCTCAAAGTGTTCCAAAGAACTTCCTTCCCTTTGAATTTCCCCAGCATTTTCGTCACCACCAACGTGACGTCTCTGCCTCACGGCCCATAAAACAGTTCAAGTCGCACTCAGGACCTCGGCCGCCTTGTTTCCTTGTCAAAAAAGTACGAGGTCTGTCTTTATGACCTCTCCGAGGGAGGTGAGGCTGGTGGCGTTTTCACAGAGCTCAGAGGCCATCACAGTTTGCCTGTGGCGTGGAAAAAGAAAAAAAAAGTGTGGAGAGTTGTGGTCAGTCAAGTTATGATTCTACTTGGGAACTACCTGTAAGAAGGGCATTTTACTGGTCAAGACAATATCCATCCGCCCATTTACTGTACCACTTGTCTTCATAAGGGTCATCGCTGAGCTGGAGCCTATCCCAGCTGGCTTCTGGCGGTCGGCAGCCAAACGCAGGACACGTAAAGATGAACATTCGCTCTCACACCGTCAAACTGACATGCGATCAAACCCTTTTGGCAACCTGCAATTGTTATTAAAAAAACGTTGCTGTTGGAGACTGAGTCTATCTGCATTTTTATTCTGTAGAGTATAGCAACGCAGCATCTGAAGCTAGCAAATGTCAGCACGTGTGTTTATTTTCCTTGTTGTCAAACCTTTGACAGCTGCTGTACAGAACATACAGTGGGGAAAACAAGTATTTAAAAAAAGTTTCCCCCTTTGCAAAGAACTTTTATGGTATGTTTATTGTAGCTTTATGTTCATTGGGTGAATGGGGTTACTAGATCCAGTAGTTAAAACATGTGACAGTTTGGTTCAACAAGTCCATTTTTCTTTTTTGCACGGCTCTTATTTGAGGGTTGAATGATTGGTGAATGACTGATTGGTGTTCACTATGGGTTGCCTGATTTTTAATGTACTGCACTGCCATACAAGCTGCCCTCCCCTGGGGTGGTAATGCACCAAAGTAATGGATACCAAGCGCCGTAAAACTGAAGAAGTTGCCCTCCCATTGGTTATCTTAGTTATCTCCCATCATCCTTTTCCTCCCAGAATGATGCTATGTACCAAAAAGCTCCCATCCATTGTTAAAAATTAAAATAAAATAAAAAATTATAGTGCTAAGTTACAGTACATAAACTTACCTATGATTCCTGCCATCTGTTCCCTCCCCCTCCTTGCCATCATCTCACCTCACTTGACCCAAAAGGTAAAGAATTATTATTTTTCATTGCTTTTATTATTTTCTCAATGTTTTTAAACACGCACGCACATGCAAATGATTATCTTGTCATTATTGAACACATGTCTTTCGAGTGGGTACAATATTAAGAATTTATACTGAATGACTGTTTTTGAAGGGGCTGAACACAAATTACACCACTTATTTGTAAATCTTGTCTCATAATACGAAAATTCCAAAACACCAATTAATTAATTTTGTATGTTGAGGTTCCACTGTACCTGTGTGTTTTTTTTTGTTGTTGAGTTTGTCAAATAAATCATTATATTTATATATTATCATATAGCCATCCATCCATTTGGGTCACAGAGCTGGAGCCTATCCCAGCTGCCTTTGGCAAGAGGCGGGGTTCACCCTAGATTGGTCGCCAGTCAATCGCAGGGCACATATAGACAAACAATCATTCACACTCACATTCATACCTATGGACAATTTAGTCCCCAATTAACCTAACATGCATGTTTTTGGAATGTGGGATGAAACCGGAGTACTCGGAGAAAACCCACACACAGGGTCCTCCATACCACCTGACTGTGCGGCCAACATGCTAACCACTTGGCCACGGTACTGCACACTGTTTTGTCATATAGTGCTGTTTGTAATAATAAACAGTAATGTCCTCAGCATATAATGTCCTCAGACACAGAAAAGTTCTGGGGACAAAAAGCCAGAGCCGCCCCGCCTACACACAGAACATGTGCAATGGGATGCATTTACAGCTCTGCCGCAAGGCATAGCACACCAGCTCAGTCTCAGGCAGGAGTGTATAAAAAGTTATTTGGAACATCCAAATAAAATTCAGCTTATGTCCACAGTTTGGTCGAGGACGGCTCGGCGAAAAGCCAAAGGAGTTGAAGAGTCAGGAGATCTGGAAGACCTGCGTTCAAATCTCCGTTGGGCATCTCTGTGTGGAGTTTGCATGTTATCCCCGTGCGTGTGTGGGTTTTCTCCGGGTACTCCGGTTTCCTCCCACATTCCAAAAACATGCATGTTAGCTTCATTGGCCACTCTAAGTTTTCCATTAGAGTGTTTGTTTGTCTATATGTGCCCTGCGATTGACTGGCGACCAGTCCAGGGTGTACCCCGCCTCACGCCCAAAGTCTGCTGGGATAGGCTCCAGCATCCCCGTGACCCTAATGAGGATAAGCGGTATAGAAAATGAATGAATGAATTTTTGCGCTATTGATTTTATTTTTCTTAAAGCCTACTAAGTAAAATGGAATAACTGGACTTTGTTGGGTTGCTAATGTCAAATTGTCTTATATTGTTGTATTGAATACAGTATCTTTAAAATATTTGATGACACATTTTTCCTCTTTATGTTAAATGCCTCCCCTTTAAATCGTAAATCAACAAGTTCATTTTAATTGATCTTGAAAGATGTATCAGTATGGTTGATACTGGCCCTGATACGGCGCGATGCCAACCATTGCAGTAAGACCAACCCCTAATATTTATAAACTGGAAGGTGTTATTACAAATTCAAAGCCAAAGCAAAGCAGGTGAACGTTGTTAAGAGGACCGCACACACACGGTTAGAAAAGACACCTACCCAGGATTTTTCCCATCTTTTTAGCAGTTGCTCATGCTCTGTGAGTGCACTCCTCCATTGGTTCAAATCCCTGGACGGAGCGCTCTCCTCATCTGTCAAATAACCAACATCACTATAGTAAAAAAATCTCTGGACCGATGGTGTCGGCCATTGCAACCACACTACATGCATTTACTGCAAACAACACACTAAACTAGGATATGACTGGTTTGCTGCTGCAGATACCTCCAATAGTGAGGTGAAGGTCAACCTCTGATATGTCATTTCCTGTTCTGGCCTCAGCGACACAGCTGTAACGGGCGTCCTTGATCAGCGGGCCCTCTCGGAGCCAGCTGGTCACCAGTACCGTGTGCTGAGCCAGCAGGCGCCGGTACTCCATTACGGGCCTGTCCAGAGCATGCCCGTTTATTAGCCAGTGAATGTGGACATCACTAGGACCTGAGGGACAGAATGGTACTTTGATGCTGACCCATTGATCTTGAACTGACTGATTTTCAATTTTTAATACGGTGTAACCTCAAAGGTCAAATAAAATGTTTTTATGGGACTTTGACCTTATCACAAAGGATATTGAATCTATTCACATAAAAAGGTACATTGTATTGTTCTTAACTGTCATGTAAGTGTAAGAAGAAGATGAACACTGTCATATTTCTCATAATAATCTAAAAATATACTCACCATTGAATGTTGCATGACAGGCAGGGACAACCATGGCAGTACTAAACCAAATGCAGCTCACATGTGGACTTTGTCATGAACTGTCCATTTTTTATGGCTGCCCACATACTCATGTTGGATAAATCACTGTTGATTCTATGCATTTCCATGGCACGGGTGTCCAGACGTTTTTATTGAGGGCCACTTACTGAAAACAGGATGCGAGGGCCGCTTTGATCTTTTGTGTAGCTAAGCTACTACCGTACATTTTTTTTCTCTCCCTACAATTTGCGTTTTTCTATTAATATTTTACATTTTTCTCAAAGAATTACAGCTCTTTTTTCCATATCGGCTCTTGTTTGTTTGTAATATTCAAGTTTTTTGTTATAATTTTTTTTGTCCGTTTTTGTTTTTAAATCGACGTAATATTCTCTCATATTACGACTTATATATTAACTTAAAATTATAAAATGTGTATTTCATATTTCAACTTTATGCTACAAAATTGTTATTTCTCCTCAAAATATTACATTATTCCTTTAAAATTACGATCTTTTCTTGTCAGAATACAACTTTTTCCTCTTATTTGGACACCCCTGGTATACATGTGTGGCCAAAGCGCAACCAGGAAGCCATTTGCGGCCAGCAGCACATTGTAGAAAATATAATTAAACCAAAAAAATCTAGCAAAAATGAGAAAAAGCAAAAAGGCAAAATGTAAAGAAAAGATGAAATGGTGATACTAATAACTAAATAAACCAAAGCTTTGCCTTTAAATATAGAAATCTAAAGTAGCCTTTGTACAAAATTAGTAGTACATAAAAGTTCATTAAAATTAATGTAATCTCCCGCAACCTTTGATTTTCAGTATGCGGTCCTCAGTATAAAGGAATTGAACACCCGCGGTCTTTGGTGAGGTGACACCCCCCCCTAAAACTCGCAGTTAATCCTGAAAATGTGCTCAGTGTGCTGACGTCTACAAAGAGACGACATTTTGGGGGAGTGTTTGTGCAACTGAAATTTGTATTTCCTCTCAAAAATGTTGGTTAACTCCCAGATCTACAACCTTGGGGTTCCACAGTATTTCACAGACATGACAAAATACTGTGGGTCACGTATTGAGCCTTGTGGATCACCACGCTATCAGAATATTTTTAGCAAATGTCACATGATTCCAATCTATTTGGTGTTATTTGCATCAAAACCACAGCAGTGACACAGCAAGCAAAGAAAAACATAAAACAAGCCAATGTTAGATTTGACAAGCTTTATTTAGCCTTCCTACCGAAACGCTTCCATTTATTTACTGTACATCTTCAAAAATGTCCCCCCCATACATACAAACATATTTACATTTTGCTTACAGGCACAGAAACAGCCTGGTTGGTATATTGGGATGCAACACAGTGAGCCTACCATAGAGAATTGCAAATGAAGAGTTCTTTATTTTTTGAGGACAAATCTCAGCACCCTGTATACACAGTAACACCACACCACTGCACCCATAATTAGCAGCCAAACTATGAATATCAGCTTCCCAGCAGTGCTTCGACACATTCGTTTTGGTCCTTACAGTCACCAAATTTAGAATATGGGCTCCCCTTGTGTTATACAGCTGACAGCAAAGGCCAGGCAACCACATAGTTAGTTTGGGCCAATGACATGCAAGGAAAACCATTAATGGCGCTAAGGAGGAGGGTTAAAAAGTGTTAAGTGTCCAAACCGAGCAACGGCAGTGAACTTCCAGCACTCACCCAGAGCCAGGCAGAAGAGCAGGAAGGGCTCATGGGCGTGGAGCCCCCAAGCCTGGTCCTTCAGCAAGGGAGGCAAGAGCCTCACCTCCCCCTCGCTAGCCTCCGAGGGGGAGGAGGAGGAGGAGGAGGAGGATGAGGTCAAAGTAGAGGAGGAAGAGGGGAAGGCAGAAGGAGAGCTACTTCCAGAGAAAGACAGTGAAGGTGACGAGGAGGCTGCGAGAGAGGTTGTGGTGGCGGTGGTGAGGAGGGAAAGGGAAAAAAAAAATTGAGAAACATTCTGCACAATACAGATGGATGCTCTTTAACTTGGTGCAATAAATAAAAGCGGATACACAAATTGTTAAAAACAATGATGACTGACTTGAAATAATAATCTTATGTTGTTTCAGATTGTTTCCAGGGTTGCAGAAAATCAAATGACAAAATAAGTCAAATTAAGGATTTCCTCTCAAGACAACAGTGGTTTCATTTGTTGCAACATGTACCCCACGCCTCCACTTTGCTTGCATTATGTAGGGCTTACAACACGCTGAGCTAACCCTTCCCTGAGAATTGCTAGGGGCCCAGGATGCAAAAAAACCAAAACTTAGTCAGCCTGTACAAACAAAAACCAAGTCCACTTTGGAAAACATCCACGTAACTTACCAATTTGGTAAAAAAATGTTTCCAATGTGGAATTTAGGAATTAGCTTTTCTTGCTGGACTTTTCTACGAGGGTGGAGCAGCATCTATGTACACACAAAGCTGTAAAGAGTGGGACGTCCGATACAAAGATGCAGCAAGAGCGTGTTGCTTTGCGTTAGCAGTAAGGTTCATCTGCATCTGCAAACTGTATGGGCTGGGAGGTACAGTCTACGTCAAAGGGTTTCTCCTGGCTTGAGCTTTCACCTCCAAAACTGTGGGAATGTATCCGACCGTTGCCGCACTCCGGTTCTGTCTCGTAGCCGGTGTCGCGCAGAGCCCGAAGATTCTGGCTGCCGTTTTGTCTGGGCTGCTCCGACATGTTAATTTTTTCTGCAGCGGTTGCCTCCATGAGGCCTGCTTCACAAGCGCGGTACTCGGGCTGACTGGCAGTCTTGTGTGTGCCCAGTAGGGCTGCCCGTAGGCGCAGGCAGGGTGCTGGGAGATATTGCATGTAGCAGTTGTATGCCATGGCGGCCAGGAAGAGGAGAAAAAAGAGGAGGAAGAGGAAGAGAAGCGCTGTGCTGTTGCTGCGCTGCAAGTATTCCGCCTCAGGGTCCCCTTTGTCAGGGCGGGGAACACTGCCACTTGGGGGCAGATGCTGCTTTGGCAGTACCTTAGTAGGGGGCGGGGTTAGTGATGAGTGGGGCGGGGACGTGAGCAGCACTGGAGCTGTAAAATTTGGAGGGGCAAGGGCCGGAGTTAGCGGTCTGTTGGTGTTAACGTTACCTTCGGCGTCACCGCGTGACCTTGATGTCTCCCGACTCTGGAGAGTTGTCGTTGCCGCATGGCCACCCACACGCGGGGCTCTTGGTGGGAGATCCAAAGTCAAGATGTATCCCGCCTGGAGACGAGTGAAGTTCTTTCCAACGGTGGCGGCAAACTCCACCGACCAGCACTCGTAGTGGCCTTGGTCCTCAGGAGCCACGCTGTAAATGAGGAGTCCGTTCTCGCGGATGAAGTGGAAGCGAGAGGCCTCGGTGAGAAGCGAGCCATTGGATTTCCACAGCACCTGCGCTGTGTTGGAGCGCATCAGGCATGGCAGCTCAGCAGAGCTCCCTGGCTTCACCGTCACAAGTTGGTAGTCCTTCAGAGACAAACCTGGTGCTATGTGGTGATAGGAAAATTGGTATTACATAAAAAGGGCCCAAGTATGCAAAATGTACATTTTAGTGTTTTAATTAGGTATGTCCAATAATATTGGCCCACCGATATTATCGGCCCGGCGTTGGCATATAAATTTTATATCGGTCAATAGCGATAGAAGGGTTGTCCCCTATAACAAAAAATGATTTAAAAAAAAAGCTGCATATAGGCCAATGGACTCCCGTATTCTCCAGCGCGCAAATTACAATCTCTTCAAACCGTCAAGGGTTTAAAAAAAAAAAAAAAAAAACATGTGCCATACTTGTCTCTGGTAGCCTCGCTGGTCAAGATTTGTTGTGCTACAAGTAGACTTCAAGGCTGCTCTGCATAGCTTAAAAGTGACGTGGTTTTGTCGTATTTTCTGTCGTTCTTGTACGATCCAAATCCCGCTAGCACGAAGATACCCGGTGCAAGATACAATTTATTAATCCTGTGGTCCACACTTACTTTCTGTCATGCCCCCAGTGAGGGACAGAAATGTTTTTGTGCCCCTGATTTGAAATACTATTTATCTGAACTGTACAGACTGTACTTGAAACTGAAACCATCAAAATGCTACACAATGGAGAGAAGTGAAGTGTACAAGCGTATTTAAATTGCATGTAAGTACAACTAAATTCATCATCTCTGCACTAATATTGAAAGTCCTCCTGCCTGCCTGTCACTCCCCCAGCCCTTCACCGACAGTTGACCGTGTCCCCCCCAGGAGGGCCCATCCCACTATTTGAGAAGCATTAATGTAGTGGTTCCCAAACTTTTTTTGCCACCCTGTCAACCATCCGCCCCCCACGACCATACACCGTGGATATAAACGTTGTGAAATAGAAGATTTACACAGAAAGACTTTGGAAATGATACAGTGAACGCCTTCGCGGCTGCCCGGGTGAAAAAGAAACCGTGCTTTCGGACCGCCAGCCGCCATCGCTGCGAACTCCCGTCCCAGGTCAGTTCCCGGTGAGGAAGTTGGTGGAGGTCGGGGGCCGAGCCGGCTAAAGGTGCGTTGAACAACATACTTCGAGTGCACGCGGATGCACACGGAAAATTAAGAATGTTGTTGGAACACTCGCGCGAAGTCAGTAGAGAATTTGAACACACCCAAAGTGGCAAAAAAAATCCATAAAAAAGGCGCTTCGTTATTAAAGCCGCTGGGTTCTAAGAGAGTGAAAAAAGTAGCAGCTTGTAGTCCGAAAAATACGGTAATAATGATAAGTGTGCATGGTACCCCCACCCGTCATAATGCCGGGCTCCCCCCAGTTTGAAAACCACTGGATTAATGTGAGGATTTATGGCTGATTCTTATAGATCCAGGAGGCTGCTACTGACACGGCCACATCTCTCGCTCGTCAAACCGGACATACGGTTGCATCGGTTCATCGTTCACGACCCTAGTAATAAATAAGTAAAGTGTAATATGCAACAAACAACTAAATGAACAGCTCCTCTGCTGGCTTCAGCCAAGTAATGCGCTACATTTTGCCTCAATTCCTCAGCAAGAGAATGCACTTTACCTTTAGGACACTTGTCTGCATCACCATTAAGACTCTGAATTAGCTTCCTGAAAAGAAAGATATTTGTGAGGGTGAATGACATTACAGATACATTACAAATTGACAGTACAAGCTTTAGTGACAATGCAAAATCTGAAGTAGTCACCTCATCTGCTGAGTGGGCGTCTCAAGGACATTGACGCAGTGAGCAGTGTGAGGGTCCCAGGCACAATAGGGGTCTCGAGCCAGTATACAGTCATCACAGGATTGGTACCTGCCACAGAAAGATGTGGGTGACTGCACCACTCCTGAGTCACAGCCCGCGTAAATGGATCGCGTCTGTGGGAGCACATTTGAAAGCCAAAGAAAAAGTACATTAACCTCACAGCTCATCTTTGTTAAACAACACACACACCTTCTGTTTCGGTCAAAGCGCTTTATACAAATGTTAGAATGAAGACTGACCTCAGACGATAGCAGTAAGGTTTTGATGGGTTCTGAGTTCTTGAGAAGTTGGATCTCTTCCACAATGTGGACTTCATCGGCCAGAACCACCGACTTGTGCAGGACTCCCTTGTCTAAAGAAAAGTATGCTATAGTCATTCTGTCAAGGCCCCCTGCTGTTTAAATGAAACATTATTTTGAATTACATTGCTATTACACCATATGAGAAAAAAATTTCATAACCCTAACTAATAAAAAAAATTGAGGAAAGAGATTCGATTGTTGGGCTGTGCCATTTGCTCTTAAGGCACATGTGTCAAACTCGTGCCATGGAGGGCCGAGACACTGCAGGTTTTCTCTCCAACCGGTTTCTCTAGCAGGTGATTTTAATTGATGAACCGCTTCCCTCAAATTGAAGGCTGTGTTGATCATTAAAATCACCTGCTTTAGTGAACGGCTGGAAAGAAAGCCTGCATTGTCAGAGTTTGACCCCCCTGTCTCAAGGGATAAGAAATAAAACATGGTACAATTTTTATAGCAGTATAGATTTACTACCCCAATATTAATTTCAGAATAGCTCAGGTGTCAGTTCATAATTGTGCTCAGTAGCGTCATGTACTCCTGACAATGGGGAGCAGCGGTTCATTAACTGAAAGACAATCTCCAAAATGTACTGTGACATTCTAAAGCAACGCATTGAACTTTCATGGTTGTTATAGCCAAGTTTCACATTTTATAAATTGTTGTGTGAAAAGATGTGTTTTAACAAAAATGGTTGCCGAAATATTAAGTGTATACTCACTTTTGTGAGGTACTGTAAAAGTTATGTGAAAAGTTCTTACCTGTTGCGGTGAAGATGACATCATAGATGTTCCCATCAAGTGCATGGACCCGCTCAACGACGACCTGAGTGTAGTTGACGTCTTTGGTAATGAGGCGGGGTCTGTTGCCGACGGGCAGAACGGGATCCTCCAACAGGGGGTGGTCCTTCACAAACTGCAGGGTCTTGTCTGGGAGGTGGAGGGAACTGTTGATGTTTTGCTTCCGCATGTGGCTATTGATACACTGGCACAGTAGGAAAAGAGAGATTTTAACATGGGAAAATTATTTGAAAATCCTGGCAGGAGCCTGAACTTACTGCTCCGGGACGTGGTGATGGAGTGATGCCATTGTAGCGGACCCACTTGGTATGGGACTGCTCCACTGTGGCCTTCTGCATGTACTTGCCATTAGAGAAGACCTCCTCCACAGTGGTTAAGTTGTAGGCACACACCGCTGACAAGCCCACATTACCCCTAGAAGATAATATGATTCAAATATGGAAGACATACAAAATGATAATGTCCTGCTGAGGGTCCAAAGACTGACCACTGAGAAGTGAAGACTCCATAGATGACCGTGTCCCTTAAGTTGGCACCCTTCAGGATGAAGATGTCGTGCACCACATTGAAGACAAAGTTAAGTTCGGGCATGGAGCACACTAGCTTGGCTTTTAGAAAAGACGTCCACTTTTTCTGCAGTGTCCTCTGTCCTCCAAGGTCACCCTGTTGAAGCAGGACGGATTTGATTAGATGAGCTTGAATAAGAGACAATGGAGTAAAGGTGTCCAAACTTTGACTGAGGGCCAAATTAATCCAGGGAAGGATGCAGCGGCCACTTACAAGATTTACTTGACTTTTTGTTTACTCAATTACATGCTAAATCCAATGCAATGTGCAAGTCATGAAAAAATTACACTGCAATTCTACTCTCAAACTGCTGTACGCATTTCACAAAACATGCACCTTTACAGTGTTGCCTGCGCTATTACATTTCTGACAAATACACCACATGGCGGCTGTTATTAAACCCCATAAACTGGACTGACCTAAAATTTCTGGACTGAGTATGAAGTTTCTCAGTTGCAGCTTCTGACTAGCATGTGAGCCAGATTGGTTGAAAAAGGTCTTTAAAAGGGGCAAACATGGGACATGGCAACTAATTGCCCAAAGGTATAGTGCACAGTTATCTGTCTTTTACTGTGGTTAATTGATTTACCGCGGTAAGTAAATTTCCATGAAGTTGCGTTCAATATTAACGAATGGAATATTTTCATAGTTATGGCATAGAAAGCCTGTTTAAGATCATCTAAATAAGCTTTTGAACATTATTAGATCCATCTAAACACAAAATAACACTCATGTACTCACCTTTGCTTTTGTATTACCCAATATTGTAGATATAATCAAAGAAAATAAGAAATTAGAATTAAATAAGATAGACACGTTAGCGGTTATTTTTTTCTGGAAAGAGCACTTCCTGCAGTGGCTATTTGTCTCATTATTGTATTGTCACAGTGGCTTTAAATGGCTTGACCCTCATATTACCCAATGTAGTAGACATAAGACTAAATAAATTAAATTTACATTTAACATAAAACTCCTGCTTGTGTGTATCACAGTAAATTTGTTCCCTAGAGGACCTTAGTGGCGGGCAGACAGAACTGTAGAACACTGGAAGTGACGTCAGAGGCTCAAAGTTTAGTTTTAACATATCATGGATTATGGCCCCACAATTTGCTTCAATATTATTATTTTTTTTATTGTTCTATTTATTGATGTATTTATTTTTTTTACTAATAATAGGCTGTATTCAACCACAAAACAGCAAACATTTATTAACTTTTTATTTTTTTTTTTAATACAGCAATAGAGTTCTCACTGTAGGAATGAACCACTGTAGATACAGGATGTGTGGTAGCATGGTAGTTTTCCCAAGCATTCTGAGCACAACCCCTAGGTGGCTCAAAAGTAATTCACGGCCAGGTGATTTTTTTTTTAATACCATAGGCTGTGTTTAATTTCATGTTTACAAAATAAAAAAAATGACTTGTGTGCTGCAAACTGGCACCTGGGGAAGACCTTGGACACTCATGCAGTAGAATACTTTAACTAAGGGAAATGATGGGCTTACCTTACAAACGCGTGCCACCCTTGGAATGAGCAGATTGCCAAAAAACTCATACTCCACGGACACCTCGGTGAAGAAGTAGTAGATTTTATCATCGTCACCATCCATGTTGCCGCCTTCCCTTATGACATCAGCAAAAACAAAACTCGGCTCTGCAAAAGAAGGGGTACTTTTGTAAGAGCATCACTGGTGAACGGAAAGACATGCTAAAAGGAAGACACTAGTAACTCACCATTAAGCCATGATGTGGAATACTCTGTCCTGAGTAGAGACTGAGATGGAGAGTATCTGGAAATAATGGGCTCACTACCCAAAAAGTTATATGCAGTCCCAGAGTACAGCTCTCCGTCTGGTCAAAAGGTAAGGTAATACCGTTATTGTCTGGATAGTAATGGGGGATGATTATGTATTTTTAAAAGCTCTTTGCAAATGAGATAAACATGGTCTTCACTCACCAACCATGACAGTGGTGAAGCTCTGCGAGGGGTCATAAGAGCACTTCCCCCTGCCGTCTTCGGCTCGACCCTCCAACGAAAAGTCAGCCAGAGTCTGCAAAAAGAGATGCAAGTTTAACAAAAAGCACATTTTTCACTCTTGAGGATTGATTGACAATAATAACTGACCAAATAATCACACTGAGGTTGAAAAGCGTATGTCCCGCAGATGTAGAGCCGTTCGTTGTCGACTACCTGCAGCACTCGGATGTAGTTAAGACAGTCGGTCTGGGCAGAAGACAGAAAATATGAACACACACTTTCCAAACAGAAGAAACCACATGAATTTCTCTCACTCACCTCTTTTGATTTCCCTTTAAGAGTGCACATCGCTATAGGGGTGTCGCCAACCTGCCACAGTGCCTTCAAATGTTGACAGAGAAACGAGAATTAAGACATTTTATCCTTCAATTTGACAAAGCAATGGATTAGTTGAATACCTTGTTGTTTCGGACAGTCACGTTCTTCTTGCTAAGTTCAAAGATGGCTTCCCTGGCACCCACGTAGAGCGCATCCCCTTCCTCGCTCAGCAGCAGCGTCGAGTAGTTGAAGATGCCCGGCTCGGAAAATTCCATCAGCTCTAAATCTAAGCAAAGTCGTCACCATTGAAAATCAACAGCATGTTGTCTGTCTTATTAGGTTCCAAATGTCTGTATAATTGGAGGAAAATGGGTTTAAAAGAAATGGCCAGCGATCAAAATGTCTTTGCGGGAGAACGGGCCGGACTTTTGCAATTATTTAATTTAAAAAAGTCACTGCCCATTTGTCTACGGATTATAAAAATTTGAGGATAAAAAGAAATATAAATATAGGCTGTGATTTTATAGGTCCAACAAACTTTATGCTTCAATTCACAGAGTGATGATTCGGGAGTCGTTGGCGTCAACAATCAATACAATTGTTGGCCCCGGACAGAATTTCTAGGCGCAGTCAAGGAGTTGAGGGAGTCCAGCTTGGTGACCTTAGGATCTCATCTCTGCTATTTGCAGACAATGTGGTCCTTATGGCCTCATCAGGCTGTGACCTTCAGTGTTTACTGGAGCGGTTTGCAGCTGAGTGTGAAGCTTCTGGGATGAGACTCAGGACCTTCAAATCCGAGGCCATGGTTCTCAGCTGGAAACGGGTGGACTGTACCCTTCGGGTTGGGAGTGAGGTCTTGCCTCAGGTGGAGGAGTTCAAGTATCTCGGGGTCTTGTTCACGAGTAAGGGAGGGTTGGAGCTTGAGGTTAGCAGTAATGCGGCCCCTGTACCGGACCGTCGTGGTGAAGAGAGAGCTGAGCAGGAAGGCAAAGCTCTCTGTGTACCAATTGATCTACGTTCCCACCCTCACCTATGGTCATGAGTTATGGGTCATGACCGAAAGAACGAGATCGCGGATACAAGCGGCGGAAATGAGTTTCCTGCGTAGGGTGGCTGGACTCACCCTAAGAGATAGGGTGAGGAGCTCAGAGTAGAGCCGCTGCTCCTTCACATCGAGAGGAACCAGTTGAGGTGGCTCGGGCATCTCATCCGGATGCCTCCTGGGCGCCTCCCTGGTGAGGTGTTTCGGGCATGCCCAGCCGGGAGAAGGCCCCGGGGAAGACCTAGGACACGCTGGAGGGACTATGTCTCACAGCTGGCATGGGAACGCCTTGTGTCCTCCCGGAAGCTGGAAGAGATTGCCGGAGACCGGGAAGTCTGGACTTCACTACTGATACTGCTGCCCCCGCGCCCCGGACCCGGATAAGCGGAAGAAAATGGAATAGCCCCGGCCCGTTTTGGATCCGGTTATCGGTACAAATTCGCTCTTAACACACCTGTGGAGTTATCCACACGTAGCAGGGTATTTTTAAATGGTGTCCACACAGCCTCATGTTTTAATAAAAATGCATCCTCATGTAACCGCATAAATGCATCGGGAACCACAGTCATAAGCATGCCAAACCTCTAGGCGGCGATAGTTACTGAAATTCTATCCAATCATAATCATCCTCTTGTCACGTCCACAAAACATGGCGCCCGGCTCGTTCGTGTTCACTGACGAGGAGGTAGGATTACTTGTAAACGTTGATTTGAAAGTCAACAAGACGCAAGAAAATGTTGACAGTTCTGAAGGCTTTTGTGTTGTTTCTGATGTAAATACAGGTCGGATGTGTGACGTCACAGCATACTTGTCGCATGAAGTGACGTTTGGAAGTGCAAAACTCCGGTTATTTGCGTCAATACCCAAACATATAACCAGAGTTTTCTCCAAATCTACACTTTGGCCAAGGCTTTGAAACCGTCGTATTTAGTGCCGTACATATGCGGATTCGTGTGGATGATACGTGGAAAAGTAACTCTGTTTTATGAGATACCCGCCTACGTGTGGACAGGGCATCAGATAATAGCAAATCTTATAAAACAAATTAATCGAATTCTGGAAGTGATTATTTCTAATGTTTTATTTTGATTTTTTTTTTTTAAGATCGGGTCAATTTCCCAAAAGACTATCAGACAGAGTTTGCATGTTCTCCCCGTGCGTGCGTGGGTTTTCTCCGGGTACTCCGGTGTTCTCCCACATTCCAAAAACATGCATGTTAGGTAAATTGGCGACTCTAAATTGTCCATTAGAGTGTGAATGTGAGTGTGACTGGTTGTTTGTCTGCCTTGTGATTGACTGGCGACCAGTCCAGGGTGGACCCCGCCTCCCGCCCGAAGTCAGCTGAAATAGGCTCCAGCATACTCGTGACCCTCATGAGGATAAGCGGTATAGAAAATGGATGGACTTTCAGACAGAATGTACAAACGTATGTGAAAATAGCTTTTCTCTGACCCAATATACAGTATTTCAAAAACAACTCTGTCTGTGGCCGATATAGCGCAAGAAAAAAACTGTCTGTGAAGATCAAATAAGTGTTTTCTTTGTTGGTGCCAGGCAGTCAACGTTGTCGCCGCCGACATCAGGATCCGACAAAATAAACAGTAATTTCCATAGACATGTACATGCAACCATGAATTAAAACTTTCACCCAAGGAGGAGGGGACGGCCGGGGAGGGCAACTATGCTCACTATGTAACTGCTTCACGCTGCCATCAATTGTGACTCTTCCGAGTCATTGTGGTTGACGGCTGCGGTACTTTGCTTGGTCATGAAAACATGACTCAAGTCGCACGCATCTGCACAATCACACAGTCTGCAGAACTTATTTGACCCCTTGCAGCGGCATCTGCCCACAAAATCTAAAAAAAAAAAAAAAACTGCAAGCCTGAGGATAAAACAAAGAGACAGGGAGGGGAGCTTGTGACTTAGTTTGCCGGCATCTCACGGATGGCCTAATTGTTTAGTGGATACATTTATTATTAAATGTTCCATATTATACTCTTTTCCAACAATTTTAGGTATGGTGCCACAATAGTGTATTGGAAGTGTGTTGGCCAAAATTTTGCCTTGATGCTGAAACACATTGCTTTGTGTGTCTGCAGCTTTAATGCTAATAAGAGGTGCTTCGTCCGAACCGGTCTCGGACAGAATGCTGTTGTGCACTGTAACTCTGCACTTGTCCAACGCAATATGTCCAACGCAATAGATGCCAAATATCACATAACAATACAAGGTTAAGGAGTGGGGCAGGAGGAGACAAACGTTAGCAACACTAGTGTAGCTATGAAAGCTTTAAACATTACTGTCACATTCTTTTAAAAGTGACTGACTGAACTGATGGCGCCGAGACGAAAAACTTTGCTTTGTCAAAAGTGCAGTGGTTCTCAGAAAGGGCCCATGCACAAAAGCTATTTATGTAAAGGCCAGAACGCAAAGTAGATCTCTCACTTGAGCAGCAGCTGAGGATGCTTGAGGGGAGACAGGTGCTACTGGTAAAATAAATAAATAAATAAATAAAAAACACTTCAATATATATACTGTACTTGGTTTTCTGGCTGTCTTCAGACAAACTCATAAAATACCCTCAGTAAAATGACAATAACTTTTCATGTAGTCAGGCTCGTTTGACTCATTTCAACGTAGGCCAGCGGGGATTTCTAAAGAGGAAAGTACATTTCCCAGAACGGCATCTAGATAGTTATTTTATTCATGCCAAAAAGGGAACATGGTCACAACCGCTTTGGACTTTTACCTTTCATTTAAAATGCCAAAGTTCTTCTGTTGTTAATACAATTTCAATAAGGTTTGTTTTTCTCATTTCCTAATTGTGGTATATAGATATATTTATATCTATCTATCTATCTATATACATATATAGATATACATACATGTATATATATATATA